>JAZGTJ010003842.1:9309-33321 GCA_036877575.1 Botia almorhae
GCCACTGCCCTGGTCTATTTTGGGGGGGGGGGTAGAATTATTCTACAGAGAACCTATATTTTCTATACTAAAGCATTAGCAATTAGTTCAAAAGAAGCTGCTTTTTGTTTTGCACTAGGCTGAACAAGACGTTTTGAGAATTTTAACTGTGCACTGTGCAAAAACACAGGAAAAAGGTTTTAAATAGGTTTAATAGGTTTTAAAGTTAATAGGAAGAGAACGGCCATGGAGACAATCGAGTCGTAAAGTGGTTCGTACTGTCGTAAAGTGGTTCGTGCTGCGTTTGTGCTATTCGTGCTAAAGTGTGGCAAATTGTTGTGTGTGTGAAATACGGAACTGGCGCGATCATTTGAAAGAGCACTAAAGCTTTATTGTTGTATTCTCACCCTATTAATCTCTGTTTTGTATACTTGTAACTTTTCTTAACTTTTGATGATTACACGATGATAGATGTCAGACTGTCTTTTAATTAGTTCGCAGCTCTTCAGACTTTAAGTTCAGCGGTATCTAAGGACGCGCTGCAGGTTAGACGATTGCACAACACGATTGAGTGTAAAGTGTTTATATCGTTTCACACTGTATTTAGAAGCGATTACTACCTTATTATAAACGTCATTTATCTAGTTATGCAAACGTGGTGAATGTAAACAGTTTAATTGTCTTTTTGTAGTGTCTTGCAAATTAGGTTGTATTAAGTGTGTGGTTGTTCAGGTTTGATACAGTTTCGATTTAAACTGTTTGATTAATGCACTTAAACACGTGTGTTTAAGTTCTAATTGTGCATTACTTACTATTTAGACAAGACCCGTGTTGTATTTGCCATCAACAACTACTTATCTCCGTGTATACTATCTGTATTAGTGCAATATCTGTTTGTTTATCTTTTCGGTCAGGACCTCAATGGACAACAGATACAATGAACGTGTTTCACTCCTTGAAAAAGAGGTGAAGAATTTATCCGAGGAACTTGCTCAATGCCAGGTATATTGACCCATTCCTTAGACTGCTTTGTCCCTTGTCTGTTTTTCCTTTAGGATAGTACAGCAGGTCTCTAACTAGTTGCAGCAGTTTAAAACTTCTTTATCACCAACACCAAACAATCTTTGTTTTAAATTAGCCTCATTCTTTTATGGGAGCATATTAGAAGCTCTAAAAATGATTTACTATCAGTATTTTTATGCAGAATATAAATAATATAGACAGACTTCGATATGATATGCCCTCAAAGTACAAACACTAACTCGTTTAACTGTAAGGCGTCCTGCACGTTGTTAAAGCCCCACCAGGTGGTGCCTAACAACAAATGGCTGAATTGTCGATAGTGTCTCAAACATGTAATCCATATTATACAAGTGACATCCTCAACATTGATCTTGGCGTAAAAAGAGCCATAAATGATTATTTTTCACCAATCACATAGTTACCCTACAAAGGTGGATAATGACATACTCTGCCTGGCTGTTTCAACATTGAGGTTTTTGTTGCCTGCAGCTCATCATTGATTTTGTAGCCATTTTAGGTTTAATTACAAGCACATATGTATAAAGAATCACATATAATTTATGTTAAGGCATAGTGCCCTCATCCTTCCAACTATTAACTGAAAAATGTGTTTAATGGACCTGAGAATTACCAGGAAGTCAGATTTACTTTATATTGTATAAATAGCAACAGTGAGCACACTCATTCAGTGGGCATTCATGCTGTACTGTATAAGATAAAAAATTTATCAATAACCCTGCCTTTCAACATATACCTTTTTTATAGGAAGATCTTTAGCAATCTTTTTAACAATCTTCTGATGCATTGAGCTTAAGTATTAGTGTAGAGACCACCTATTTGATGGAAGACACTTGTTATTTGTCATTAAATACAATGAAGCTTAGGGAAAGTGAGCTCTGTATTCGTGCACTTTATTGCACTTGCTACTTTGTATGTTTAGCCTATGGTCTTTCAAGGTCTGCCTGCACTATTTAGTAAATAATTAATTAGACACTTTTGAAAGGGTTTAAAATTCATGCACTAATTGGACACCAGCAGTTTCTGCAGGGATTCATGACTTTAATCTTATAATGATGTGGACATAATTTAACAGATAATTTTATATTAAGTTGATCTGTTATAATTCAGTTTTTTTATGTCAGAAAATGTCGTTTTTAGATGTTTCTCATTAAATAAAATGTAGCATAAAAATATTTGAAAGCCAGTTTAAAAAAAGTCACTCTAAATTGTGTGTCAGACATGCCCCTCTGCTGTCACTGCTGTCAGCATTTTTCTAGGCAACTAGTGAAAACAAATTAATTCTGGCTTTTAACTCAGTTTTTTTTCTGTTTGACACTTCAATCTTTATGAATGTGGTTACTCTAATTAAATTTTCTTAAAGTAGTAGTAATATGGAGAAGAACTGATAATACAATTAACTATTTTAAATAATAATCCTCATCAATATTATAACCAATTAGAAATTAGTATGTGACCACCAACCCATTCAGTTTTGTGTAAAAATATTTAGGATTTAAAGGATTAAAAAAGAAAAAAAATTGTAAATGTATAAAGTAAAACATCTGGTTTATGATTTATTTTTATCTAATTGTGTTAATTATTGTTAAATATTTCCTCTAGTCTCTTCTAATAGTCTCTTCTAAATCAGTTGATATTAATTGAATGGATAGTTGTGATGCTGTGATCAATAGCTGTGATTTATTTAGGATAAAGCACAGCTAAGACATTCTCACTGAGCTACTATTCTCACTATGCAGCACCCATAGCTGATCTTTATTTATGTTGCATAGCAACATTCTGTTATGGTTTATGTGTCTTCTAATGGAAGGATGGCATTGGATGATTTTTCCTAAAAGAAATTAATAAATATTTGTGTACTTAATATTTTATGACCATTTTGTAAAAGCAATATGGACCCCAAGGCCATGTCATATTGTCAGTATAGTCAAAGGATAGCTGAAAGCTGTTGGAATGACACCCATTTGCTGTGATATTTTACATTTTTAATACTGGACAGCCTTATTGTTTTAAGCAACATGCATACCATCCAGCTGTAAAAAAATCCACCTGTGAAAGTAACATCACACAAAAATTTGTCATGTCATTAGAACTTGATAGCTTATGTTTTATGTATTTATTTTGTTTAATTTGCTTGTTTTCCATTTTAATTTAAAATGTTTAAAGGGGGTGGGTGGGGTGGTGATGGGTAAAAACATAATACTCAGAAAAAATAGAGGGGTACGTTGTAACAGTACTTATCTCTTAATAATATTAATATTAAGAAAAAGAATAAAAAGAAGAATGGTAATCATTGCAGCATGTGTGTTCAACAGAAACAGAAGAGAACATACATTTTTAATGGAAATAAATGGTACAGAAATATGTATCAAATATTTGTTTCTATCTGGAAATAAATGTACAATATTAAAATACTTTTGGATACATTTGTTTTCAACAGGCAGACAAGGAATTTGTGTGGTCACTTTGGAAGCGTCTTCAAGTGGCCAATCCAGACCTCACCCAGGCAGTGAGTCTTATAGTGAAAAGGTGAGTCACATTGTAACATCACTCGGTTTTATATTGCAAATGACAGTAAACCACAGTACATAAAATCTTCTATAGGCATTTTTCTGATTCTATGTTTTATTAAATCATCGTGCCTGTAGAGTTCCAGGCTTGAAATAAATGCTGTATTCTGCTGCAAGAAATCCCAGATTTGCATGCACAAATAGCGGTTCTGCAAGGATGTTTGCTTGGTGACTGTGCCGTTGAACGCAGTTATGGGAGATGATGATCTAAATCCTTATCGTTCCTACCTTTCTTACCATCTAAGCACTGAAAATACTCTAAGAGATAAGCAGTAGATTTAAGAAGACTTGTGACCCTCAAAGAGGCTTTGGGAGCTACAAAAGTGGCATGGGAACCTGTTTGAAAAAAAGAGATCAAATGTACAGTTTTAAATAGTTGTCACAGACAAAAAAGTTATGTTTACAAAAGCTGCAAATAAGGAACAATTTGAAACTTGGGAAAAAATGCAGCATCTCAAAAGGCCAATATTTCATCAGTGTTTAACTAAACAATAAAACAATAAAGTTCTTTAAATTATTTTCATCCAGATAAAAGGTCAGAGATATGTAGAGCTCACAGAAGCCCATGTATATCCTTATCTCTTTTGTGACCGAGAGCCATGAGCTTAGAAAATGTCTTTCTTGACTCCAGCACAGGCGAAAAAAAAAGCCTACACACTTCTGTATTCCTCATGAGCTCACTCCGCAGGCACAGCCAACAGAACACGGTGTACCTCAAAGAACTGGGAACATGCACCTAAGGGCATGTGCATATGTATGGTGCCACATGGGAGATTGACATGATAATTGTGCTGACTCTGTGAAGCACACAGGCTTATGGGAATTCTGGTCTGGTAGTGAGTTAACGCTTGGCTTGGGATATGGTTAACATCACCAAGCTTCAAGGCAGTGGTGTACTCTGAGGAGACCCCATATCATGTCAATTGTCCTCAGGGAGAGATGGAATGAGAGAGGGTGAAAGAGATTGAAAAAGTGAACCAGGGAAAGGAGGATCCCATGTGACTGACGGCTGTTCAAACAAACTTGCCCCAGTAGTGATTCTTTTGTCTTTTTCCCCCAAACACTCACTAAAGAGGGCTAGATGCTGAAAGGGAAGGAGTGTTTGTGTTCCCCTATGATTCTGTTTCTGTTTTGATATCCTGATAATTACTGATACCTGGAGACTAGAGTTATATCCCATCATTCCCTGTTGACCTTCTGTGGTATAAGCGGAGAGAATGCGCTTAGTGGTTAAAAGGCAATTTTGCCTGTTTCTTCTCCCACAGCTTCTAGTCTGTTTTATCTGTTAGCAGAGCATCACAGTTGCATCATACCAAATAGATTTTATACTTTAAATGCGAATGGTTAACTGAGGCCAGTGAATTGGTTTGTCTTTCTCTGTATTTCTTTATCATGACAGCCTATGTCTCTAATTTTGTTCCTTCTTGAATCTCCATTGTACTAGAGAGAAGCAAAAAGCTGAGAACAAAGACAGGAAAGTTCTGGAGATTCTTCAAGCAAAAGATTACAAAATCCAAGAGCTGGAACAGGTACTGGGAGAGCGTTACATGGCTCTTGAATCAACACAAACCAGACCTTAGCAGGTGTATAGACATGCACAAGGTCTGCTAAATCACAGTTTTTTCTTTTTAATGAGCATGTCTGACTGCTTGATAGATCATCTTGGATGACAGCTTATGATGAAGCCATGTTGTTAATTCACCTTTAATAATGCCCTTTAACACAACATCTGTCAGCTGACTTTATCTGTCTCTTCACCAGCAGAGTCCGTTAGACGTGTCCACACATACTTCTCATGTGTGTAAATAAGTTTAGCTAGGACTTGAAAACCCATCCTTTTACCCAATCTACTGTTATAACTATGTTTACTTTCCAAGGCTTTTGCCTTTCAGTTGAATAGACACAGTGGGGAAAAGGCATAACATTATATCAGTACCAAATCTGAATCAAACTAAATTCGAACCAGTAAAACGTCCCAAACAAACAAAACTCTGCACCGCAGCTCTCACATCAAGATAATAGTACTGAAGGCCAGTGTTTTTTCTCAATATTAGAAATTTTAACACAAAAATGAAAACTCACCCTTATGCTAAACCTGCATGACTTTTTTGGAACACAAAATATTTTAAGAAATGTCTTTTTCTATTGACTTCATTTGTACAGATTATAAAACAGCTCAGACATTTTTCTTCACAATTTCGGAATGGCATGATGACCAAATTTTTAATTTCTTTACACTTTCTAAATGCAGTGATTTTTGCAAACATCGTGATTGTTGGAGATTTAAGATGTATCTATGTAAATTTTAAAGTTGTTAATACAATTTGTATTGATAATTACAAATTATCATTACAAAGTGATTTACAAATTTTTAAATGTTTAAAAAGCTTTAAATCACCTCTTCAATTAGGTTTGAGTTTTAGTGTGCTTTCAGTGCACTTCACCATTGTGTCCTGTTTGAGAATCTCATTAATAGTCAGGATTCCTGGTACCACAAGACCACTGGCATTCGCCATATCCAGATTTTGTGCCAAGCGAACCCAAATTGTGATTAATTGCTTTCTCTTCCTTGGCTGTGTGATCGTCTGTTGAATCTTCATCTCATCTTTGCACTTCCATAGTAACTTTAAACATCCCCCCATTACCCCTTCTTCCATTTTTGTAACATAATTAGCTTTCATTTTTGAACTGCACTGGGGATTTTTTAATGCTAATCTCTCTGTCCTAGACCTCTTAACTTTTTCCGACCAGTTGAGAACTACTGGGGTTAAAACAGTGCTTGCCTACCTCATTATCAACATTTTAAATTCCTCCACTTGTGTTATAAATCTTTATTAAAACCTGCATTTGCATGGTGCACAGACTGAACCTAAGTCCCCTATCTGGAAAGATTCAAGAGATTTTCCCCAACATGGCAATTAATTGCCTCCCACAGCTCAGGGTTATTTTAGAGATATCTATGGTCAGCGTTAAGGCACCTTGACCCAGCTGGCTAAAGGGACAAGAGCATATTTTTAAAGATGTCAGTGAGATAACAGTACCATTAAAGAGACATCATACTCAGGTATGAACAATATTGTAGATTTGTACTGAACAAAGTTTTCACTGTTTCTTAACAGCTAATTCCTTGAACATGTTACCTGCTGTTCACCCCATTATTGAAAATATTAATGAAAAATAACACCTAGGCCTGTAAACACACTCATACCCAGATTGCTTGTGACTAACGTCTCAATTGATAACTCGCATGGCTGTTTAAACAGAAAGTGATGGCACAAGAGCAAGAGATAAACAACCAAGTCCAGCAGTTGCGTCTTAGTGAGGAGGAGTGTGGTCTAATGAAGAAGGACCTGGCAGCCCTGCAGCAAAGACTGGGCAATAAGAATCGACAACTCAAGGTTTGGACAATTTTTCACTAAAACACTTTTAAAGTGCTGCCCCAGTGTCTGTGACAACGGGAGAAGAGAGAGGGGAAAAAAACTGACACACCCCTGAAGGAATTCTGGGTCGGCTGGGTGGAGGTTGTGGGGGTAACGGCAGCAGTGACAGCAGAAGCTGCTTGGAAAAGCAGTTTACTTTCTCAGTAAATGCTTAATGATGGGTAAGCAGAGAAAAGTTTGTATGTGATGTGGCTTCTCTCTAATTACCTTCTGATGGGACTGGCATGATTAATTGATAAAGTGAAGGGGAGGAAGCATCTTTGCTGGGCTCTCTTAGTAACGGGAGGGAAGGATGGGGTAGGGGAAAAATAGAAGCGAGAGATCAGCATCAAAGACGAGCAAGACTAATGGGTCTGTAGTGGAGCTTGTCTCATTAGAGCTTTCCTTAGAGCTAAAGAAGGCTCCTGTACTTGGCTCCCTGCATGAAGTTTGGTTTGCCCTGCCAGCACAGGTTAGTTCCAAACCTCTCTGGCCCTGCCTGCTCTGTCTGTCTTTTATCTTGGTACTGTGACCATCTCTTCCTCAACAGGATGCGAGGAAGCAGGCTGAGGAGAGTGAGAAGGAGGACAGGCGTGCCCTGCAGGAAGTCAGGCAGCAATTAGACGCCCAACACTCAGCCTCACAGGCAGAGCTGAAGAGGTTGCAGGACCAAGAGGCCGCCAGCTGTTCCAGAGTCAAGGTCCTCACTGTATTTCTTCTTTTGTGTGTTTTTTAAGAGGATGCATGTAAATGAACTTGTCTCACAATTCACAAATGTTAAATATTGATAGATATGTTTGGGGGAGGATAATAACTTTAACATGGCTGGATCCCCACTCAACCATAGACGTGTATTCCATGCAACCTCACCAGAACTGTTTTGCATGTACATGTGACTCCTGAATCAGTCCTGTCTGGTGTCCCAGTGCTTAGTGACCCCAGTTATAATGAACCACTACAGTAGGAGCTCCATAGGGTTTTATTCAGCATTTGTGTATGTTGAACAGGCCTTGTGTCCTCATGGGTTGAGTGTCACTCAAGCACCTGTGTAATTGCACGTTGTCTGCTTTACATACAAATTTGTGTTCATTACTCTCCATGGGGAAAGGCAGAGGCAGCCCTGTGTGGACCTAAAACTCTGTCTAGTCTAATTAAATTGGACTGTAGTGTTCGGACTGTGTCCCTGTTCCTCTTGTGTTTTTTTATTTCCTCAACGACCCTGTCTGTGCTGGCTAGTTTTTAATGAGGGCTGCCCCATGCTCTCCCTGGCCTTAGCGTTTGATGCTTAGCATCTGTTTGCTTCTCATTATCTCCATCAGCTTTTGTGATATGCTTCCTGTCTGAGCTCACACTTTGGCTAGTTGCTTGTCTTCTTTTACCCTTTTGTTGTTTTTCTTTTGTTTCATATTAGGTCATGCATCCACTCATCTTTGTCATTAAACATTCTCTATTGTTTAGAAGTTGGAAGAAGAGGTATTTAGATGCAGACAGGATATGCTAGAGGCTCAGAGTCGCTCGACTGCGCTGTCCCTTCAACTGTCCTCTGAAGAACAAAAATTGAATGGCAAAGAACAACAGCTCTGTCAGCTAAAGTAAGCTGTAGTTGTACAGATCTAAATGAACTTTGATCATAAGCCCTGGCCATATGAATTCATTGTGATATGTGTGTGTGCAGACAGGAGCTGCAGGACTTGCAATGTTTGTACAAGCAGAGTATTGAACATGCAGGAGAACAGGCCCAACTTATTCAGCAGCTGGAGGGGCTTAACCTGGACATGCAAAGAGTTTTACGCAGCCAGGAAGAGGCCCACGCGGCAGATGCTGTCTCTTACCAGAAGGTACAGGTCACTTTTCCAGATGATCTTAGCATATGTCCTCACAAGCCATGGTGGAACCCCAGGAGGCATGAACCTGTGTTCTAGCAAGGACTTAACTACATTAGCTAAGCTTGTCCTTTTCTGTCTTTCTCTGCTGTGACAGCTCTACAGCGAGCTGAACATGTCATATCAGGCCCTCCGGCACAGTGAAGAGCAGCTCTGCCAGCAGGAAGCAGCCCTTAGCATGCAACTCAACCAAAGAGATCAGCAGGTCCAAGAACTCCAGGCACAGTTGCAGAGTTTCACAGCGGCCGCAGGGCACTGTAAGGTGAGTTCATGTGGGGAGCACCATAACAGATTTACATCTCGCTCAGTGCCCTCTATATGCAAAAAGCAAGCTTAATGAAGACACCATTCTTTTTACTCTTCTTTATTTTCTCTTTTAGTAAAACCACATCTACTATAAATGAAAGGCCATTTAGAAAGCCAGGAGTTTAATTTTTTGCAATGCTTCATGCTGTCTGTCGTTCTCTATACATTTCCTGCTCGACTCAGGAGATCTTGCACCGTCATAACTAAGTACCTTCCAATCACATTCAGTTTAAAATCATTGGAGAAGTTCATCAGCTCTTTCCTGTTGTTGTGGGTGAAAGCCATTTTTATATGTACACACATAGAGATGAAGGATATCTTTGTTTCCTTAGCTGAGCTCCAGTTTCATAGTTCTGGTGTCATATCTGAATACATTTGCCTTGGAATACAAACAGTGAAGCCCAAGACAAAACCAAGACAGGGCTCCAGATGGCAGCTAACTGGTCGCATTTTATGACAATTTGTCTTTCTGGTGCAACAAAATTTTGTTAGATGTTGCACTGGTGAGACTACAAAATTGGCCAGAAATCTGATTATGCGCTGCTGAGTTTTAAATGAGACACACCAAAAGCTAAATACTCAAAGTGGGAAAAAACAGGACTACCCTAAAACCATATTAAAATGTCCCAGCATTCTAAACCTTATTAACAAGGAAAACAAAACACTGTGCCACACTTAAATTGGCCTTTTCAATCCACACATTACTATTTCAATTCAATTTTATTTATATAGCTTTTCAATGTTGCATTGTTTCAAAGCAGCTTTCAGCTTTCAGCAAGCAGCATGCATGTTGCAGATCGATCATGCAAACAGTTTATCCATCCATTTGTTTTGTTTTGTGTTTGTTTTGTTTTTTTAATGTGTTTAATTAAAATCGAATAACCTAGTTCTCTGAAATGGATTGTCTAATGATGTGTATAAAAAACTGCTGAAATTACCCTGCATATCTTCTTCGAAAAGCCACTTTTCTCGGAAATATGTCACACCGCATAAGACAAAACAGCTAAACAAATTTATTTTTCTTTTGATGTTTATTTGGAAGTCATTGTCACTGGCTTTATTTACCTTGAAAAATTCCAAAAGATGACTGTATGTCAGTCATTAAGGAACTAGTTAAAGAAAATAGCCCAAACTCAGTTGCTATTTTTAACAGATGTTGTTGTTCAGTACATTTACATCATTAAAATCATTAATTTGCATTTTATATAAAGTTTTTTTTATACTTGAGTTCTGTCAATACCTGTTAATTTAGTCTCTGTTAAATTAATATATGTACTAGAGTTAAACCTAAATTAGATTCATTGTAGACGGGAAAATTGAAAATGTAAATGAAGATCTAGCAGTCTGTGGGTCACTGCTTAAAAGTTTTCCTAAGGAGTATCAAATGATTTAGTTTTTAAGTACTATTTCTTGAGGTCTGTAGTAATAATGTAATAATAATAATAATGTTTAATAGTAGTAATAATAATGTGTTAATTTGTTGTGTCTGTGCTTGTGTTTAACCATAAAGAAGTGCATCACATCTTTTGAGCAGATGCAATAATCTGAGCATACTATATGCATACATCCAATGTATTGCTTTGAAAGTGAAATTGTGTTTACCGAACATGTAGTGGCTACCTCACAGATTTGTTTCTTAACTGTTTTACCTACAGACATCAAAGTGCCTTGATCAGTTATCCCAAGATATAACACGGTCAAGAGGGCTTTCTGTTTCCAGCTATAATTGCACTGTGTGGGATGTATTCTGGTGTTATCTGAAATTCTGTATCAGCTTCCTCCTGAACACCTGTTAAATTCTAATGCACAGATTGGTAGAGGTTTATTTTAATTTTAAATTTTAGAAATGATCAAAGTGCCAATTGGCAGAGGGAGTTGAGCAGAACCAGACTCTTGAGTTGAATAAGGTAGGGTGATGGAGCAAGAAATGTTCAGGAGGAAGCAAAAAGAAACTTATTTTGTGGTTAGGCAGGTCCACACAACAGCTCAAAGACAACTGCATATAGAATTAAGTCTGTCTGGTGTGGTTAGAGAGGGAGATTGAACCTGTCCCATGTAAACATTCCATATTAAGATTCCTTATAAAGATTTAAGAAAAACTAATTTAGTCTCGTTTTAGAAGTATATTTTATTAAAAATGTTTTATAGAAGTCCACCTGCAGCACATTAAACAACAAAACAAAAACGCTGCACAACGCTGGTTGACTGCATCATTAAAAAAACAGAAAGTGCAATGGGTTTTATCTGTCTTTAACTTGCACTACATGAACAACAAAGAAAATTAAAGTGATGTGGATAAAACAAATCAAATTGAACATTGAAACAATAAGCTGCTTTAAGAGAAAGAATAATGCAATAACGCTGCTCTAAAATAATGCAATACAAACTTTTAAAGCGATTGTTGTCTTGGCAGTGTGTGCTGCAAACACTACTGGTGTGAAAGCACAATGGATGCACGCAGAACTTGGTGGAGAGAAAGCCCTTCAGCTATTATGTTGAGTTAAGGAGCTCTGTACAAATCTAATGGAAGTGCATCAGTTTGACATCTTGCATGGATTGTTTTCTCTGTTCATTAATCTATTAATCCCTAATTAATTAATTTTTGTCTGTCTGTATTCTGTCTGTTTGTATTTTTGTCTTCTTGCAGGAGCTCTATTGTCAGAGTTACAGCCAAAGCCATTTAGTGGTCACAGGCTTATCACTTATAGAAGTATTTATTTAAAAGGTGGAATGTTATGAATTTAATTAAACTTTGAGATCGCAAGAAACCTCCCAGGTGATGAAATTTCAATGTCTTTCTCCCCATTTCTCCCTATTCTAGAGACCAGACGCTCCTCTCAATATCTGTCTCTGCGTGTTATTAGTGTTCGTGAAAGCTGAGCTTTCAGATGTATAATTGAAGTGTCCGCTCCCTGCTCACACGGCTTGTTATGTGAGGTCATGTTTAGATGAGTAGATGTGTTTCTTTTGATCACTGTCTGACGCTCAAACTCTGAGCTTCCAGCATACTGAGAAGCTGCCAATGTGTTATGTTTTAAATCTTTAGGAGGCAGTGCCTCCTCCACTGTGGGCTTCCTCTCTAGTTTTTCCCTCAAATTGTTTAAAGAACATTAGCAAGATGATGTCTCATCAGACCTATTGTACTTCTACAGTACGTGCTAAACTTTTCAGAACCCATTCTTCATACCTATTTTTACAATTTAACTGACTCTCTTGAACTGACCCCTGATTAACCATTAACATGACAAGTCTGAAATCGAATAATTGGCTTATAAAGGCTTGACATGCTAGTGTTGCACAGTATACCAATACCAAAAGTATTACAATAAAAAAAATTGTACTATTTCTCATTTAATTATTCCTAATGCTATTAGCATTAATTAGCATAGATCAAGAGAGCTTACACGGCCAACTTAGAAAAGCATCTTACGGGCAGACACCTGACCCCTTTAAAAAAATGTCAAGAGCTAAATGTAGCAAATGTGACTGATAACCTTAACATACATGGTGCTCATGCCTTGAACAAGCTGTCAGTTATGATAAAACAAAGTAAATAAATAATAAAATAATATGAATAATATATATATATATACTGTATATGTAATACATATTATTCAACCAAATTCAACCTGCTGATAGACAGTTGTACTTTGTATAAAATTTTGTTGTGTTCCCCATTCCTTTGGTACCCCTGGCACAGTTCTTTGGAACATGATCAGCACTTTCAAACCTTTTGTGGTGGCTCATAAGTACGATTCGTCTCAGCTATGTGATCCAGTATGTGCTGTGCCCACCCAGGTTCATTTGTGTACTCTTCACCTCAGTACGGGGGGGTGGATACGCCCCTACTGCAGAATGAGGTGGCCACCCTTCTATCGAAGGGACAGTGATAGAGGTTGTTGGAAGAGACTGATATTAGTGTCCTAACACTCAAAACAGCTCTCTTGGTGGGGCTTACATCTATGAAGAGGCTGCTGGACCTACAAGCACTCTCTGTCACCAGTGACTGCCTGGAGTTTGGGTCCACCACTGAATTGAAGTGAATGTGCCCAAGGTTCCTGCCACTGCATACTGGGACCAGGTGGTGATCTTTCAAGTGCTTCCTTTGAGAGAGAATGAACCAGCCTGAAGATGGCTTCAGTTGCTCTGCACAGTCTTTGTCTGATTTGGAGGTCAGCAGAAGAGGAAGGCTGCCTCCAAACAGAGGTTAACCCATTGGGTGGCAGTAGGGCATTATCTTCGCCTACCAATCACCTGCCATACCTGCTGGGGATTATGGCACACTCCACGAGAGGGGTTGCATCCTTGTGGGCAGTGGCAAGGGGCGCCTCATGGGTGGACATTTGTAGAGCTGCGGGCTAGGTTACACTCAACACCTTTGCAAAGTTTTTTTGCAAACCTTTTCCCTCACTGAGGTGATCGAGCAACCTTATGTGTTATATTGTCCGCAGATAGATTTCCCTTGTGGTAAACACTGTCAACACGTTGTGTCCTACTTGCCACAGCACTTAACTGTTCTGCTGTGAGAGTCGGGACACCACTTCTGGCTCTTTAGTGAGTAAGGCATGCCAGCTGCCTTATATACCCAGATATCCAGAGCAGGATAGTGTCATAGACACCACGTTGCGCCCCCTCCATTAGGGAACAAGGGTTACATTGCATAACAGAGATGTTATGCAATTCACTTTCGCTTAGTGTCGTGCAGAGCTCAACGAGGATAGGTTGCTAACCTGGAAAGAGTGAAGTTTTGGACCTGTTGATGTTGCTTTGTATAGCTTAGATTTGATGAATGAGTGATTAATGAGCCTGCACATTTGAACAAAGAATTAAAACTGAGAGTAATGAGAGTCCAATTTTACTCCTTAATCATCAAAAAAATGGCAACAGTACGTTAATTACTGTAGGTTTGTGCCAGTTAGGCATGAGTTGTGTGACTACAGAAGTGTTTCTAATAGTGAGATAAAATAAACAATTAATTGCTTTGATGGCTAATGTCAATAATGCTTGTGATTTGTTAATAAATGCTTTTATTTGTTAATACAACGCAGACGTGTGACACTGAATAGCAAATAGAACATTTTTCACAAGATTAACTTTTTATCATCATTGCAAATGTTGTCTTGCACACCCATAGAGAGGTTTTATAAAAAAAGTGTTTTAGCTTTTTTAGTTTTTTTATTGTTTTTGTTTATATGTATTCCCTGATAATAAACAGCTGAAACTATTAGGGAATTCCTAAATTGCTGTCTTCTATAATACATCCACTATGGCCTTTCAGTAGTTCAAAACAATTATATAGAAATACTTGTGTTGTTGTGTTATATTCATCAGTCTTTTATGTAAAAAAATGCACTGATATTTGCTCAATCATAAATGCTTTAAAAATCAATCCAGCCTCTGGTTGTCATAAAAATTTTGATAGTCAATGTGGAGTATGTTTTGAATGTTTCAGGCTGTAATGATATGAACTCTTGTACTCAAGTGCTTTCATTAGATAAGCAGCGTGTGTACTGAGACTCATTAATAAGCCCCAGCCATGTGTTAAAGGCCCAACCGGTCACTTATTCACTTTCATAAAGTCCCTGTCCATCTGCAGGGGCTCTAATCAGCAGTTAGACACACAGTCCTGCTTAGAAATGTCCCTGACCCGAATCACTATTCAAGTCTGTGCACAAACACGCAACCAGGTCAAGGTGCCTCTGTGTTTCAAGGCATAAGCATGTTGGGAACGCTTTTACTGGATATTTAAATCACTCCCATCTACTGTCTCCATACAGTTGGTGCTTCATAATTCTACTGTCTCCATTATTTATGCTTCATAATTAACAGTGATCATATTTGTTGTTGTGGCAGAAATAGGACATGTGTAGAACAGTCTAATTCAGATGCAGCTCGTAGCTCTTCTAGCAGACGGGTCATGGACCTTGGGGAGAGCCCTCCATATGTTCCCTCAGCTTATACACTGACACCACCAGTGCCAGAAAACCTCCCAGAAGAACCTAATCGTGTTCTGTAATTACAGCACGCTGTTCTCTCTCTGTCTCTTTCATGCTCTCTCTTTCGCTCACCTTTTTCTTCCCTCTTCATTTTCCCTGCTGGCTAGAAATGAGGGGGAAAGGCTCAAACACTCCCTCAGATCAGATCATTTGTAAATCGCTTTATGCGGCTGATGCCGAACTGTGTTGGTTTTCAACTGTTTAAAATTATAAATAATTGTAACAGATGCACCAATGTGGCCAGCCTCCAACAAATGAGGCCCCAGATAATTTGGCCGACCCTGTTGGCAGGCCAATTTAATAAAATGTGAACAAAATCTACCTGCTAATAATTTATCATCCCCTTTCCCAATTGGTTAAACTTAATTACCCTGGCAGTTAACAAGGTCATGCCCAGATGCCAAGCCTGGCTGTAGTGTTGATAATGCAATCAGAAACCCAAAGGTGATGACAGAGATGTTGTTTTTTTTATTATGTAGCTTTTAGAGAGAAACACAGATGCCAGGTCCTACTTGTCCGTTGGCAGTAATTACTAATCATCATAGGCTTTAAAATTATTGTTGCAAACATGTCAGAATCATTGAACATAAACTTTAGGCTTTACTGTGTTTTCTCTTTTGAAAGGAAGAAAAAGGTTTTGTAACATCTGCTTCTAGATATTTTTATCTAGCCAAATGGTTGTTGGCTTACTAGTGTAATTTTGTCATTCTATTGGCAAATTTGCTCAGATTTTAAGATGCACTAGAATGTTTTACCTTTTAGAGTAAGGTTGTGACCAGAATTTACAAACGTTGCTTATTCACGGTCGGGCCAAACCATTCTTTTTTTCTTAACTGTTCTTTCTGTGCAGATCTTGTGTGCAGGCCAGTTTAAGAAAGGTTCAGTTTTTCCACATTTTCTATTTATGTAAATTGGGGTGCCAAGTAAATATGTAAAACCCCACTGTCCCTTGATGTGTACTGTATTTATTTTTCTACACATTTCCATCTATTACTGCTCCGACTTTGCTTATTACAAGCAAGCCAAGGTGTGCGCACATGATGTGACACGCAGCTGCGTGGGCGATTACTGAACACATTTGTCCTGAAATCGATTTAATCAACAACAAATAAGCTTAATCGACAAATTATTAATAGGAATTGTTTGAACATTGATTAATCATGAGCATCTATAGCATTAGGTAGTGTGAGTGCTTCTGTGTTAATGTCTTTTCATTAAAAGTTTACTTTGTCTCCTAAAAATATTTGTCTTTTTTTCTGAAATGTGGTTTCAGGAGGCTGGCAACAAGCAGGGTAATTCATCTTCACCCCTCCTGCATGCACAAGAGGAGAAGCTTTCATTGGACACTCAAACTACCAGAGGCCTGAAAACACAGCAGGTACATCCACAGATACAGTTTCACAAATAAGCTCATGTGAAGTTAATGAGAGAATAAATAGATCCCAATAACTTTTCCAGGGATTTGTCATGTAATATCTGATTATAAATGTTTAATATAAATGAGGACTGGGGGCTATCTGGCAAAATGGCAAATAGAAACAATGTGACCAACAAAATGTAGTGTTTGTCAGGGTCATGGATGGTTAGGGCAAATTTTTTATTTATTTTTAATTTTATTGCTAAACTGAAAGCATACAATGACACAGAAACACAGTGCATTAAAGGCAGGGTAGGCAATATTCTTTTTCTTGAAACTTATTTTGTTATGCTGGTTGAAAGTCTTTACATTCTGATAGAAATCACTAAGTGTTATAAGTTTGTATAAATATATACTGTCACGGGTGAAGAATCACACGACAAGGTAGGCGGTGCAAAAATACCCCGGAGGGTGGATTTATTAAATAAAAGGTGTGGGGGAAGCAGCCGGGCTGGCTGCTGGTGCGGCTGGTGTGGCTCGTGCTCGTGGTTGCTTCCCTTCTGGCGGCGCGAGTGTGCGGTGGCGCGTGTCCTCTTAGGCGGCTTACAGCCACTCGCTGCTCTCAGCGTTCGCGGGGGACACGCAACGTATCTCCGGCTGGCGTCACTCCCAGGCTTCGTCCCAAGTCCAGTCCTCCTCACCTTCCTTCCTACTTTCGCCTTCATTCGACTCTCAACTTCTCTCTGGGCGGAAGGCGGCAACATTTTAACGCCGCGCGGTGACGCGGCGCAGCTGTGCCCGGTCCGCCCGTGATGAGCTGTGCCCGGTGCGCCTCGTCACACCCCCCCCCCCCCAAGCGCCGGCCTGGTCCCGGGGGGGGAGGAACGAGGGGAGGGCGGGGAGAGTGTGGGGCGCCCTCCGGCGCGCGTCGCTCCTTGTCCACCCTTCGAGGGCACGGCTGCGTCCTTTCCCCGGCCTCGCGGTGTTGTCCAGCGTCCGCCAGCTCGACCACCCGTTCTGTGACCTGCGCGGCGATGCGCTCTTTCTCGAGCGGCCCATGGTGCGCGATGCAGGTCAGGTCGGGTAGCAGCGCGTCGAGATCCGCGTGGCCGCGCATGGCCGCGAGTCCTTCCCCCGTCCGGCTCTGACGGGTGGTCAGGTGCTCAACCAGTTCCTGCTGGTGGACGCTTACCTCGTTCAGGCGCCGGAGAAACTCCTCCATATTTCCTGGGGGGAAAAGGCACGCCGTTCTCCTATGTGAAAAAAACAAAAATGTTTAGTGGGGTGCCGCCTACCATTGTCGGTGACTCTTCACTATGCCCGCATTCTCCACCAGTACCTGCACCAGCAGCCAGCCCGGCTGCTTCCCCCACACCTTTTATTTAATAAATCCACCCTCTGGGGTATTTTTGCACCGCCTACCTTGTCGTGTGATTCTTCACCCGTGACAATACCTTCTGTTGGAGGTGCAAGACCATAAAATGTGCATTGATGTGCAAAATGCATTTGGTCACCATTTGGAGAGTGCTCTGAAGGGAGGGTGGGATCTTATGCCTACAAAGCTAGGTTGGTATTGCTAGCCTCTCTGAAATGGCGTACCTTACTTTTAAATCACAATGTTCATCACTGGAGGTGTTAGTACGGGTTATTTAGTAGTCACTTAAATTTGTTAGGGACCCACTGTCCATGCTCATGTATGCACTATTTTGGAGAAATTAATAAAATATAGCCTAATTTGAATTTCACTTACCTCATGGCAAGGCATTCCATGATTGCCTTATTTGTGAATTTATATGTATATATAAATACACATTTAAACAAATAAATACATATCAGCTAGACATGATCAAACTCACAGTAACTATCATGACAAACTATATATATATATATATATATATATATATGTATGTGTGTATATATTGTCACGGGTGACTGCCCCGGTGCGCCTCGTCACAATATATACACACACACACAGCCATGGCCAAAAATATCGGCACCCTTGCAATTCTGTCAGAAAATTGTTACAATTGCAAACTTAAAACAAAATTATTGGCACCTTGTCAAAATTGTTAGAAATAATGTGATTTTTCTCTAATTTGTATTTAGATACACCTGTGGCAAGTAACAGGTGTGGGCAATATAGTAATGCAACCACTTAAAATGGAAAATAATTGACTTAACCTTTGTGTTGTTGAGCATGGAGAAAAGAAAGAAATGTAAGGAGTTGTCTGTGGATTTGAGAGAAAAATTTTGGGAAAACATGGACAATCTCAAGGCTACAAGTCCATCTCCAGAGATCATAATTTTTCTGTGTCCACTGTGCGCAATATCATCAAGAGATTTACAGCCCATGGCACTGTAGCTAAGCTCCCTGGAGGTTAGCTACAAATTAATTAAACATTACAACGAAGGATTGTTCGAATGGTGGATAAAGAACCCTAATTAACTTCCAAACAAATTCAAGCTGATCTGCAGAAACAGGGTACAACAGTGTCAGCTCACACTATCCGTCGCAATCTAAATGAAAAGGGACGCTATAGTAGGAGACCCAGGAGGACACCACTGCTGACACAAAGGCATAAAAAAAGCAAGACAGGAGTTTGCCAAAACTTATGTGAGAGAACCACAATCCTTCTGGGAGAACGTACTATGGGCAGGTGGGACAAAAGTATAGCTTTTTGATAAAGGACATCATGGCACTGTTTACAGAAAAAAAATGAGGCCTTCAAAGAAAAGAACATAGTCCCTACAGTCAAACATGGTGGAGGTTCAAAAATGTTTTGCGGTTGCTTTGCTGCTTCTGGCACTGGATGCCTTGACTGTGTAAACGTTATCATGAAATCTTATGATATATATGCAGGGGTTGGACAATGAAACTGTAACACCTGGTTTTAGACCACAATAATTCATTAGTATGGTGTAGGGCCTCCTTTTGCGGCCAATACAGCATCAATTCGTCTTGTGTCACGGGATGACAGATACAAGTCCTGCACAGTGGCCAGAGGGATTTTGAGCCATTCTTCTTGCAGAATAGTGGCCAGGTCATTATGTGATGCTGGTGGAGGAAAACGTTTCCTGACTCGCTCCTCCAAAACACTCCAAAGTGGCTCACCATGTCCATCTCCGTGGGAGATGGTGGACTTCACTTTCATGTTCATCAAACCACTTTATCACCAGTCTTGCTGTGTGTATTGGTGCATTATCATCCTGATACACGGCACCGCCTTCAGGATACAATGTTTGAACCATTGGGTGCACATGGTCCTCCAGAATGGTTCGGTAGTCCTTGGCAGTGACGCGCCCATCTAGCACAAGTATTGGGCTTAGGAAGTGCCATGATATTGCAGCCCAAACCATCACTGATCCACCCCCATGCTTCACTCTGGGCATGCAACAGTCTGGGTGGTACGCTTTACCGTAACTCTCCCGGATGTGGGAAAGACAGTGAAGGTGGACTCATCAGAGAACAATACAGGTTTCACATTGTCCACAGCTCAAGATTTTAGCTTCTGGCACCATTGAAACCGACGTTTGGCATTGGCACGAGTGACCAAAGGTTTGGCTATAGCAGCCTGGCCATGTACATTGACCCTGTGGAGCTCCCGACGGACAGTTTTGGTGGAAACAGGAGAGTTGAGGTGCACATTTAATTCTGCAGTGAGTTGGGCAGCCAATCTGGGTTAGCACCCGGACATCCCTTTCAGACAGCTTCCTCTTGCGTCCACAGTTACTCCTGTTGGATGTGGTTTGTCCTTCTTGGCGGTATGCTGACATTACCCTGGATACCGTGGCTCTTGATACATCACAAAGACTTGCTGTCTTATTCACAGATGCGCCAGCGAGACGTGCACCAACAATTTGTCCTCTTTTGAATTCTGATATGTCACCCATAATGTTGTGTGCATTGCAATCTTTTTATTGTAGGTTACTGTCAGCTAGACATGACCAAACTCACATAATAGTCAGCAGTAACTATCATAACAAACATTTTATATATACTGTATATATATATAAAATGCTTTTCTCTTTGTAGAGCTCATACTGACAGTTTGTTGTATCAAACAACACATTAAAGCTGATTACCGCTGTTTACTCTCTTTTTAATTTTGTTGCAATCAGGGCCTGTAATTTGGCAAAGCATTTAACAATGTCATCCATATGAGTCTGTGCAGGACAGTAAGACAAGGGCTTTGACACTAGTTTCATGACTGTTGGAACGTTTCTTTGTTCTCCATATTCAGCCATTATTGATTTTTTTCTTCCTTGTAAGCTTCCATTTCTTTCATCTGCTAATCCTTGCAGAGTTGAGGTCTTTGATATCTAGGACACCACTGTTCCTTTGAATGCTGGGAATGTTAAGTCTGGAATGGGACATGTGTTGAAGTTCAGTTACAGTATGTTGGTAGTATCTTGGCTGAACACTCCTACACTCGATTAGCAGCCTAGTAAATAAGTTTTTAAAGGATATTTTCAAATCTCCAAAGAATATATATTTTAAAGATTAGCAGCTTTTGATCTGTCCCTGGAAGATCTCAATCTCTCAACAATAATAGTACAGCTGCCATTTTGTAGTTATATTCTACCTAACACAGTTGGTCCACCATCTGGCCTTTGTTCACAGAGCTGACCAGATTTCCCATTCCAGTTGCACACTACTCCACTGGTTTTAGGTACTTCAGAGAGAGTCCCCCCTCACTTTCTTTTTTTTTTTCATTCTCCCCAAAGTCAGCTTCTGTTGTCCTATCAAGTGTAACTCCGGGCCCTGATAGAGCAATTAAAGGCGCCTCCCTCCCACCTTTGGTAATGAGGCCTGGCACGTTTCTCACTCTATAACCCTTTAGTCTCCCCTAATGGGACATCATTATTGTCAAAGAAACAATGTAAATGGAAATGAACATGCTCATTAGGTCCCTGCACAGAGAATCCTTCAACTGCATGCCGTGAGTGCTCCTACTCGTGATTCAGCCCGCGGCCCTTGTTAGATTTTGGAGAGTGCATGCTGTTTGTGGGTTTGTTTGTATGTGAGGGCCTATCGCTCATTGTTTTGCTTTTTAGGAATTGCAGACTTTTCCATAATGTTAAAATAACATTTTATATTTTCAATACAATAATACAATAATATTTTCTTGATTTTCTTGTGTGTTTATCAGTGCTCATCAGTGTTTATCAGATCCTCCTCTTCAAGTAATGGAACAGGCAGACAGGAACAAAAGATTCAGCAACTGCAAGATTTACTCTCACTTAAGGTGAGCACTAAATACTTTTAGTCTCTGTGATTCTCTTTGAAGACCTCTTAGGAGATTTATGTCCTTGTGTGAACATTTTAGTAACATTCCTTGCCTTCCCCTGAGAGAGGTCTTTTCACTCTTGTGCCCGATGGCTCTATTTTTACCAAATACTGCGGAGCTGAGTTTTCCTGTAGAAACAGCACCCACAAGGTCTCATGCACTGGCAGCCTTTCAGCTTATGGGTGAATGATAGTGTGTGTATTTGCATACATGTGTGTACGTGTGTGTGTGTCTCAGTTGTAGCCTGGCAAAGTTTGGACATGAAGAAGCTCATGCCAGGTGGACTGCTGTTGTCCTCTGACCACTGCCCTCTACCTGACCTCAGTACTTCATCATTCACACACGCACACACATTTACTGTCTGCAGAGGCAATGAGGCAGCAGGAGGGGAGTCTGCTGAAGAACTCGCACTCTTTACTAACCAGTCATCCATGTCTCTCTTTTGACTTTCTCTTCTGCTCTCAGCTCCTCTGTTCCTCAGTTTTCTTCAAATCTCAAGTAAACTAATCCAGTCTATACTTTGTCTGTCAAAACATTGTTGGTTTGCAAAAGGTTGTAAAGCTCAGTGGCAGTCAGTGGTTCCAGCAGTGCGAAGTCCTCATCCTCTGTGGAAGGAAGGAGGTTGGGCTGGTTCGTATTGATTTTGATGCCCAGGTGGATGTGTGCGGGTGCTATAAACGGCCCCTGTATTCCTCCATGTCACTCAGACATGAAACATCAAGCACTCAATCTAAGCAGCCCTTCATTAGCACTCTGCTTTGTTTTGCTTTTCCGTCTCATATTCTCTGTCCTTCTCTTTTAGTTGGTGTTTGAAGACTGAATGTCCTCTTCTGAATTTCTGAGCAGTAAATCCATACTTGTCACATTGGCAGCCAGGCTGGGGCTGGCTTGTTCTCTTTGTCCTTGTTAATAATAACAGGGTTCAGGGCCCTGCATTTTCTACCCAGCAGGGTTGCCGTGTCATAGCAGCGGTAAACAAGCTTTCCTCCCTTTC
Source organism: Botia almorhae (assembly GCA_036877575.1). NCBI lineage: Eukaryota > Metazoa > Chordata > Actinopteri > Cypriniformes > Botiidae > Botia > Botia almorhae. The sequence goes on from JAZGTJ010003842.1 coordinate 32,143, forward strand.
AGAAAGCCTTTCGTCAAGTCTCCTGGCCCTGGCCACTCAAGCTGAAAGGTGCGCTTGCTGTCTCTGGCAGAGTTTGCTTCGTCTAAGGTCAGAATAATAGAGGGCCATCTTGTCAGGAAAATCTATATGTTCACCTATGAAAAGTCCCATGTAATCTTTGGCAGACACCCCTCCTCCCCTTATTTTTTTCTTTAAATAGCTATGAGGCAAAGACCAACATTTACAGATATTTGGGGAGTGACCCAGCTCACTGAGGTTCTCCTGCTGGGGGATTTAAGTGGTTAGAGAAGTCAGCCTTTTCCTATTGGCTGAAATGCTGAAATGTCAGGCCACAATAATGCTACAGGTGCTAGTTTGTCATAGAAACACTTATCAGTCCCCTTTTCAGAAAAAGCAATTAAAACAGCTCCAAAAAGTAAAGAAATATTTTTACACATTTACTTAATCAAGATTAAGTGTTAATTCTTTTAATGCATTATTTCTCTGATATCACGCTACATTACCATGTTAAATTAACAGCTATCTGCAGAAGATTCACACCTTATTTTAAATAGTTACCTCTTTAGCCTGCCTACCAAATTGCACATGCCATGTAGTCAGTAAATAACAGACGCTAACGCTGGGTTACTAAGATAGCAAGTGATAATGGCCTTGGGGGATGGCGAGACGTGCAGTGCCAGGTTGTGGAAAAACTCAGTCATTGCATTGCCTTCCTTCAGATTCCAACATAAGGATTGCGTGGTTGAAGTTTATTTTTAATACAGTTCCAGATCACATTAGTAAGACCATGTTAGTAAGACCATGTCTGTTTGCTACATTTATCCCGGATTCCTTTGTAAACAAGGTGCACAATTTGCTAAAACACTAAAACAAAGCTGTGCCTTCTGTATTGGGTCTGACAGGAACAGTACAACATACATCTGTGAGTACATTTTTTATCCTGTCTCACTATTGCTTTGTTTTTGCTGTTACCCAATAATAGGAGTGGGCAGTTACCACCAAGTTTTCCATGTGGTACACTCACAAAAAAGTGTTTTAAGATTAAGGCTTAAAGGGTCACAACACCCTAAAACACATTTTTTAGTTGTTTACAGATATATACATGTTGTACATTGCTTAAAACAGTAATATATGTCACTAAAAATGTTACAAAGTGGAAATTGGTCATTTTTGCGCTTT
>JAZGTJ010003843.1:0-33315 GCA_036877575.1 Botia almorhae
TTGGCTTGTCTGGTCTGCCATTATTCATTTTTATTTCCATTTTTTCTTTCATTTGTCCCCGCCCTGTTTCTTTTCTTTTTGGCTATAGCAAGTCTCACAGCTTCTGTCCATACTTCATCAGGGCCAGTACCAACCCAGACCCAGTTTCCGTGGCAACAAACACACCCGAAGCTACAGGTAACCAATCACACTTCAGCCTGTTTCCACCTTTACAAATTGTCCTGCAGGATGTTCTAAGTTCCAGTTTGTGAGTTTTGGAACATTGAAGAGTATATAAAAGAGGCTAATGTTATATTACAGCTTAATCTTGTTATAAAAACTGTGTTTATGTATAAAATTCCTCCAAGAAAAACTCTTTTCATACTTCTCACACCAACAGTAAATTAGAAGGTAGAAATAGATTTATATTTACATAGATTTACATTGATGCATTTGAAAGACATTTTCATGTTTTTTAACCAGATTATGAGTTCCCTGGGAATAAAATAAGAATTAAAAACGAGAGCTTTAAGATATAAAACTCAAGCTCCTACTAAGCTTACTTGTATAACAATACTTAACTTAAACTTAAGCTACTTGTATTACAATAGCGAAATGTCTGCTTTCTTTGTTTCTAGGTATGCTTTGAATGAGATGGACAAGTTTAGCCTGAAGGACAGTGGTAGAGGGGACAGTGAGGCAGGAGATAGTGACTGCGAGATGGGGAGGGAGTCCCCTCTGCTTGGAGAAGGCTTTGGTGAACTCTTTACCCCTGATGGACATCACCGACTACATCCAGGTAAAAACAACAGTGTGACATTGAGAAAGAGTTTTATTTTTCACACCTTACATCATATACCAGTGATGCTGGTTAGTAATGTATTTACTAACCAGCATCACTCACATTGCAAGAAATTCTAATCCAAACCATTATCCTGCCTTTTAACCAGTCAATAAAATACCACTCTCATTTCATGTTGATGTAAACATACAGTCTGATATAAGAGAATAGGCGTTTATTTCAAACTGGTTAGAAGTTTAGAATAAATACTTTCATGATGAAATATCCAAACCAATGCTTTAATCTATGTTTAATCTTTAAATTAATGTTACACATATTGGAGAAAACCATATGAAACCACAGTGGCAGTTTTGATCTAAAACTCAATCATTAGTGTGACTAGACCAGGCATTGGGTAAAGATGGGCCATTGATTTCTGTAAATCAGCACTCTAATCATTTATTCTCTGCATGAAAGACACTGGGTAAATGAGGGCCTGTTTTGCAAATGCACCAGATTGGGAATTTATTAAATCTAAGATGTATTATAAATGGCCTTTCAAAATTAATGGAGCTATAATCAGTCCCTGGAACATGAATGAGTAATGGCGAACATGTTCAGTGAGGGCTACAAGCTGGCATATTTGATTAGTTTTGCATAGCCTCTTAAAAATACAAGCAGGGTTGGTTGTAGCTGGAAATGCTTTGTTTAGTTGTTTTGCTTCTAGTAGACTTATTTGACTAGTTAAGGGCATGTGCAGTTTTGCATGCTGTCCGAGTGCCAGAAATACACCAATCGCTAACCTCCGCCATTAATGCTGTTGTTTATCTTTGATGAATATAGCAATGAAGCTATGCACCGAAGAGTGTCGCGTCCTTGGCCACTCAGACCAGTGCTGGATGCCTCCATTGACCTCCCCAGCATCTTCAGATTACCGTAGCAACCTCTACATCCCCGGGGAGGACCCTCAGCAGAAAGCCACCCCTGAAGCACCACAGTCTGGTGAGTCAACGCTAAGGAAGAAAAGTTTCTCCACCTTTGGCAAGGAGAACGAGGAGGGAGAGGGGGAGGCAGGTGATGGAGAAGATCTGTGTGGAACAACTTCTCTGCTGTCTGAAATGAACAGTGTGTTCCAGAGGCTCCTCCCCTCTTCCTTAGACTCTTACAATGAGACCAGTGAAACTGAAAAGACGACAGCCTGTGCAGCAGGAGTAGGATCACTGGAAAGGCGTAAGGGTCACCTGCCCGGCAAGCCAAGCCCTGCCACCTATCAGCAGGGCGTCGCTGTTTGGGCTGCTAATACGCACTTCCAAAATCCTGGACATGGTCCCACCCCTGCAAGTCACATGACAGCAGTGGTGGCTCCACTTCCTGCTCCTCTGCCAGCTCCCATGGCAACAGCATCTTCCTCCTCAAAATGGCTGCCTGCAATGGAGGAAATTCCAGAGAACCATGAGGAGGACGAGCTAGAGTCTGTGTTGGGTCATCTGCACGGAAAAAGATGTGACAGTCGCAGTGAAATTATGGATGCCAGCGAACTGGTTGCAGAGATCAACAAACTCCTGCAGGATGTCAGGCAGAGCTAAAGACTGAACTCTGTCTCTCTCTGAACATTTTTATGTGAGAGGGAAAAGAAAATAGGACATAAAAAAAGAAAACACAGAGACATTGCGATTGTCATTAAAGTTGCATTTCTGGATGTAATGTGTTTTGTGAATGCTAATTATCCAAATGATGTTTGTATTTTCTGGTTTTTGGCCACAGTGTACACAACGTGAGTGTATTTATCTTTGTATTTTAAAAATACAATTTGTAGTCTTTATATTTATATATTTGTATATACATAAGTTAAAATGTACATAAAGGTATCAGATTTCTATTTTTATACTTGCATGTTGGAAAAATAATCAAGTACAACATGCCTTGGTGTAAATATTCTTATTTATGATTTTTTCTTTTTCCAATGGTATTATTATATATGAGCATAATATAAGTACATGAATACTATTAAATATGTGTTTGGTGGGGTGGGACAAAATACTAAAAGCATGTTTTGGGGGTGGGAGTGGTATTTATAATGGTGTATTCTTTGTGTCAAGTTCGGTTTTATGTTAAACAAATGGCGAAATAAAGAAAAGCTCAGATATGTCACATATAAACTGTTCTTTTGACTCTTTCTCTGTATTGCTCTGAAGTGCATCCTCTCTGTTTTATTGACTTATTTTTGTTTTAAGGTTGTAGATATGATGACATCTGGGAAATTTCTCCCAGTAAATTACAGTATGTGCTACTCCATTTAGTTTTTATGTTCCTGAAATATCCTGTAAAATGGGAGTAGGCAGTTGTCTTCCTCTTTATAAAGTGATTCAGACAGCACACTTATAAAAACAAGTCAAGGCCATTTTTAGTCACTAACAAAAACGCTGCATTCGTTGTGAGCTCCCCCTACTGACCAAAGAAGAGGTTTCACATATTATCGAAAATGAGGTATGAGTAAGAATAATGCGGACAAAGAGTAACATAAAATGTAGTAAACTACTATTTTTTTGTCCTAAATTGACGTTTATGTACGAAAATGTAAATTTAAGCACAATAATAGGTCACAAGAGTAATTATAAATGTATATTTTGCATAGTGTGATCACCTAATGAGAATAGAGATTCGTTTGCTAGAGCCCCCTAGAGACGAGAAAGCAGAATAGCAACCACACTGTTTCTCACTCCTGCTCTGTTAGCCCATTTACGCTTTAAAGTTGTAAAATCTTTTGTGTTTCAGTAACACACTGAATAGCTGATAAACAGTCTGGAGTTGTAATTTAGCTTGACCTTTTTCATCCAATTTCTCAATAACTAGATTTACTTTCCTGCAAACATAACAAGTGTGTTGAAATTACTCAAAACTAAATGCATTACGATGACATTTAAAGGCGGAAATGACTGAATGTGAGGAATTTTGTAAGCTACGAATTTTTACACTAAACAAAATTAGAATGTTTTTGCCCCTGCTAGGTGAGCGGTTCAAGGCAGAAAATGGCAACCTTTCTATAAAGCTCATTTTGACATGCAGCAATTGGCCTTGACTTGCAATTAAAAAATAACTTTTTTTCTCAGACACTTCATTTCTACTCTTTTTGCACTTTTACACATACACACACATGCTCTACATAATCCTCTATGCATTTTTAACGTATATAACAGAACAGCACACTATAGGCCTGAGGACACTCAATAGACGTAATTTACCCAATTTTGCCATCTTATATGCATTGTAATTAAATTTTCTGGTAAAGTTTATTGCTTTAAATAAATAATACATTCAGTGTTTCCCCTTCTCCTACAGTCTTCTGCTGTACCTGTTTATTCATCAAGGTAAATGTCCTAGGTTACGACACGCCCCAGTTGCACACACATTGCATACAAAGTCATGTCTCTCAAACAGGGTTCATGTCACCAACCAGGTTGGCAAATTGAGGTAATTACTGAGGTGGGTTTGTGATTAGCTTGCGGTGGAGTTGAGAGAGTCACATCTTCCTCTTCATCTCAGACATTTTCTCCTGCTAAAAATATACCTGTCTCCTTCTTCCATCATTTCAAGTCCCGAGGATAAGTCTGCCAACAGTCTTTTATCATTATCACATTGCGTATATATGTGTGTGCGTGTTGATCTAGTAGCAGCAATAACTACAGGTGATTGTGAGCTCTGTTAACATGACAGAAAGCCTTTTAGAGACTCAGGAAATAGGTTTAGTCTTATTTGCTTCCTGTAAAATCTGTTCAAAGTGCATTATTACATTTTGTTTATTCTCCTATATTTCACTATTCTCACTTCCCTCCTGTTTATTTTAGGAAGAACATATTTCTGAGCAAATGTTACCTTCTGTGATGTATTATCAATAACAAAACAAAAACATCTGGGGCTCTTCGGTACAGCTGTTGGCCAAAATGGTGCCGTCTGTGTTAGGGTGTGTGTACATGTGCGCTTTTGTGAGTTCACTCACATGACAGTGAGTGTTTCGTTTGTATAAATGACACTTTTGGTGGCCAGCCAGCCAGCTATTCATTAAAGCATTGCGAATTACAAAAAATACACGTTGATTGGGAGAGTGTGTATGTGTGTGTGTTTATTGGCCTGAAAGAGCCAATGACTGACTTGTTATCTCTCAAGAACTATACATGCGCCATATTTGCAGGACAGTCTTGCTGGCTGCATGACAGTTATGCCAGTCTTATTGGACAAAGTTAAAATCCTGAGTATGTGTCAATGTGAACAGCGAAAGTTTCAAATTGTCACAATGAAATTTTTCGAAACATCAGATTAAGTGGTTGTCATAAGCAAAATGCCATTTACCGCATGAGAAACTCTTAACAGTACTATTTCTCAACAATTGTCTGCATTTATTAGCATATCAATTTTTTTGCTGTAAAAAAATGCAGCCATATTTTTTACATTGTCAAATAAACAAGCATAGACTTGCTGTTTTAAATTGTCTCATTAAGTTGTGTCTAATAAGTTTGCATATTAATGTAGTGCTCCTTAACCAGAAGGTTGTGGCATCTTCAAACGTTTCAGCTTTTGGGGTCAAACGTGTTTTAAGATCTTTTAAGATAAACAATAAGATTCAGCTGAATGTATCAACTTTGTAGTTTTGCAGCAAATTGCAAATTGTTATATATTCATTTCAGACCTCTGTTACTAATCAGAAGTGCATATTTAAGACCATTAATGTAATGTAATTTAAAAAATGTAAAAAATAATGTTTTGAGACTATTATAATTGACATTGTCTTCTTACACTTTTTTTACAGCTAGTATGACTAGTTATACTTAGTAACAATTTTAATGATGGTATAGTAATAGAATGATACATTAGTGTATGAGTGCAGTGGTCACAGTGTTAAGCATTATGACTCTGAAGCTCACTAGATCCTGAAATCTTTTCCATGACAATTCTCTTCCATATCATTATATGCTTAGAATGCAGCACCACACATAATGTAATGTATCAGCTTTTAATCGAGCACACAGTTGTACCTGAGACCACATGAGACAAACATTCATCATCTGTAATGCAAGTGCCGTTGAACGGTGACATATATGCTGACAGCATGTTTGACTGCCATGGTTGTGTGTGCGTGCATGCGCTCTGTATGTGTGGGATATCACCGGGTCTCTCTCATTATTACCACTAGATGGCATTATTTCTACAGATGCCCTCTTTCTGTCTTTGCTTGACATTTCATTAACATGCATATCCAGTTAGTCATTAACCATTGGCCGGGATACTCATCGGTTCATTAAAATATATAAACCTGGCCTGCAGACCAGCCGCGTGGGGATCTATAGAACCACTTAAAGCTAAACAGCAAATCAATTCCCTTATGCTATGAAAAGCATTATTGATATAATATGCTTATATTTATAAAAAGCAAGTCATTGATATTAAAAGGTACAGTTTATGGCTTCAATTCTATTCTCTCACTGCAGACAGCCAGTAAAATAAACATTACATTAGGATGAGCTTTGAACTGTTGGCAGACATTTGTAAATCTTTGATGTTGGGCAGATGACAGATGATATTGCACAAAATTATTCTTCTAATAAGAGACAAACTAATGCAGAGCCTCTCAATTACTCTCTCTCTCTCTCTCTCTCTCTCTCAAACACACACATACACACACATATACAAAGTTTAACAACAGGTTCTTAAAATACTGAGAAACTGTGTACATACCTCAAAGAAAACAATACTGTGCTTGCATTTTGCATTTTCTCATTTTAATATACACACACTTTAAATTATTTAAAGCATGTCTTTCTTAGCCAATTACTGCCAAGGTCACAGTGCATCCTTGGATGCAAGTTCTGTTGCTGAATACACAAGAGACCAAATACAGAGAGAGGGAGGGAGGTCATACAATTTAACCTTAAATCAAATCTCACACTAATTAGCATTAAATACCACACACATCCTCTTAAATAACTGCATGGTCTAATTGTAAAGTCATTGGGTAGAATGCATGCTCCACGCTCATTCAGGCAATAAATACACTCCAATGACCGTGAAATCTTCCTGATTCCATAAAATTAAGATATCTATACTGCCTCTTAAGACATTGCCTCGCAATTGCGCTACGGTTAATTAACACTATAGACTTCCTTCATTATAGACCAGATCACCACATTTTGCCACCGTGTCCCATAAAGATCAAAGTTCATATCCAGGGAGGTAAGTGGTCAAGTGCCTTTGGATGAAAAACGTCAAATTTAATGTAACACACATCACGTTCTGCTCTCACACAGAATTAACAAATTTGCTGACTATGGGGACCTCGATTAGGATTGGCGATCAATGTCCAACAGCAAGCTGTGGCCCCTGTGCGACCTGGCAGGAGCAGAAATAAATTAGCACTCATATCCTGTACAGTAATGCGCTTCACATGGTTGGCTGCAGAATGCATGTTCATAGAAAGACAGACAGATAGAAAAATAAAGCTAGATGTAGTTCACTGCCCCCTGAAGTAAAATTCAGCATGTATAAATCTCAGAATTGTAACCGTATCAAAGTTAATCTAACATTGAGCTAAAATGTGCTGAGGTAGCCTAAGTGTGTGTGTGTGTGTGTGTGTGTGCGCGCATTTGCTCATCTACATGCATTGCCTCTGCAGTCAAATTACCAGTAGAAGGGCAACATTTATTTAGCCAAGAAATAAGAAAAAGGATGTTTCCCATCCTTCCTTTTGATTAGTTATTGGCAGCTCATTTAAACAGTAGCTACAGTGGTGCGATTTAATGCAGAACAATTAAACCTTAACAATTAAGCAGGAATTCAGATCACAGTTTGAAATTTAATTTCCTTCAGATTTCATTTAATGTTTTAAAAGTCAGTTGAGAGCAGCAATCGTTATCACAGTGTCTCCGCTCGCTTTCTCAAACATGCCTCTATTTTAACACTTCCTTTATTTTTCTATCCAAAATGCAAAAGCACTGCAAAAAGTGCTGTGATTTCATGTATATTTAGATTGTTAACGTCCCGCTGTAAATGTAGTCGTGCCTTTAAATTAACACCTAGAGCTTGAAATTTCATATTGTAACTGTAGCAGGTCTGCATAGAATATTTCAGCTCTACCAGACCTGCATATCAATAAAGTCTGATTACCACTCAGGGCATTTTAGCAGAATACTGTTCGTTTACTTTGGCGAGAATGGGACTTTTCGGGTAATTGAACTGATCAAGCTTTTTATTTCCCTTAAAATGCCTCTTTCCGTTGAACGGTACAGAGAGTTTTCAGATATTACTGCCACAAAACAACCAAACTGACAGAAAAAAAGGGACAAATTTAGAACCCACACATTTATTATAATGTGGTGAAAATGTGTTTAACCCATTTGCATGATGTAACTCATTGTATGTGCCATGTGGGTTTATAAACATTTGATAAATAAATTATAAACTACCACAGAAAAGTTTCATTGGGTCATACAGAGGCCTCAAAGGGCTTTACACTTTCCTCACTTAAGTTTATCTTCCCTGCTTATGTCACATTAGCAAGTCAACTGCTTTAAATACTGTTAAATAACTGTCTTAACAAATGAAGCAGAGAAAGCTTAAGGCCCCCAGGAGTTTGTTTGGTACAGAAAATCCTTTTTAAGACAAAAATATAGTAGTTATTTTAGACAACAGCAAGGGCCCTGCTTCCGGATGTGTCCATTTTTGCTCCTTTCAAGGTACTTGAGGTAAAAGCATCCTAGAGCTGTCTAGAAACCTTTCGAACTCCCTCTGCTGACGATCTGTCGAATCAATAGAGCTAAAAACAAAATGTTTGATAGGGGCGCTGATCTTTTCTCTGAAGATTGTGTAACGCCACGCTCTGCTGCAGTTACTTTGTTTTCATGGCATAGATTAATCTGATCTGTTTTTCTGTAAAATTGATGTTCGGCTTGTTGTTCTGCAGAACATTCACTTTAAAAGGTTGCTAATACTATTGAAGTGTGTCCTCAAACTGCTTGTTCACGCTACGCAGTTTCTCGCTTATTCAGTCGAAGCAGTGAGTCATCATAATGAGACAATAAAAATTCAGCTTCTGAAATAACTCTAATTCTACTCAGCAAGTGTCTCCGTGGAGTCGTTAGCCTAAGGTGCAGTATGAGAGTCTGAACGTGGATGTGCTTTAACCTGTGGGTAACAATAGAGCAATCGAATGCTACATTTAACACTCTTTTAACCCAAGCCAAGAGCAGTAACTGTTAATCACAGAACAGCAGAACGAATACAGTCTACGCGGTTGAGTGGGCAGATTCCGAATCTGATTCAGATTGAGTAAGGTTAAAGCGAAGCATTTCTGTTTCAGATCTATAGCTCTTGCTTCTGTCCAGACAGTTATTACGAGCTGCCCAATATTACAGCCATGTCTCTCCATGGACATGGGTCTGCATATTTTTAGAGCATTCACATTTATTTATTCAGAGTATTTGGCACACAGGATAAACCAGTCCCCACAAGAGGTTACATCTCATTTTCTAGAAGGGCTCTGAGAGAAGCTGGCAGATCATTGTTGCAACCTATACCCGGTATACAGTTACTGCAGGAATCTCGTTTTGGGCCCCCAAGGAGGAGATGAAGCATTTTGGTGGTATAGGCATGTAGAACAGAAACGCTTTGGTTTAATTTTAGACAGTCATCTGTATTCATGAAAATGATATTTGGATTAGTGATAGTATATTGCTACATGTTACATGAAAAAATATCAGATATTGCACAGTGCAATTTGGGAGAGTAATATTGCTCAAATGGCTTTGATCTGACTGTGCAAACTTATATTCAAATATTGGAAAGGCAGCATGTTAATTATGTATGGATTGTGGAATAGTGATTATATTCTGTGTTCTTTGTGACTCTCTCACACTCTGTCTCTATCTCACTCTCTCTCTCTCTCGATTTGAATATGTCAGTCTACAGTGTGGTCTAGATATGTCAAGTGAATGACTTATCTGTCACCTAATATTCCTCTACACAGGAATGACAAAGAACAGAGATTTTTATAACAAACACGCTTTGCAATAACACACAAAACTGTCAGTAAGATTTGTTTGTGAATAGTTATTTCCTGTAAAATGCAGATGATTTAATTGTAAATAAAAAAACTTTATGATGTGCATTTTCATACTAAAAGAGAAATTGATATTAATATTAAAGTATGTATTGTTCATTTGTCTTAAATTAATCGATCACTTATGTTAGTGACCAACATTTGATCTATTCTATATATCTTCAACATCCATAAACCAGCTTAAAACAGCAATTTAAGATGTATTAAAGACTTACAGGTGTTCACAACAATAATATTGTGACAAATACAAAGACTGTATACTCTGAAAGTAGCACATAACATTGTCATGTCTATGATTTACAAATTAATAATTTTAAATAACTCCTGCTGTATGTTACTACAGGAATAACTACTCAAATATTTCTCGCTATTTGATAGAACACGTTATGTGACCTTGATGCAGGTTTGATCTTTGCTTTGAGAGGACAGAAAGTCCTGCGGGCCTTTGTAAGGTCACCTAATGAATGACTAATCGGAAATTCATACAATTTTTGATAACCTGAAGAACTAATTAAACTAGAAGCCTTGTTGGAAGGAGTCACACTGTCTGCATTTAATAGCGAGAGGCAAAGGGGGTTACAAATGAACTGTCACCATTGTGTTGTGCATGATGTTCCCACAATGCTTTTCTGCTCTCGGAGAAGACCATATTTCTGAATGTATGGCACCACGAACATTGGACAAATTAAAGTGGCTCTAACAGTATAACAGCTATAAGTCATCAGAAAGAGAGAGACAGAAAGAGAGAGAGAGAGAGAGAGGGAGGGAGAGAGGGAGGGAGAGAGGGAGGGAGGGAGAGAAAGAGGTTTATTTCCCGCAGGCAAACCTATTTAATATTAAAGTTCATTCATATGGTTTTATATGAAGGTTGGGAGATGACACATTAATCTTGCATGCTTTCAGGAATATGAGGGATGGTTTCTGAGTCATATGTGGTATGTTGTATTGTACTGAATGTGTAAAACACATTATGAAACAACAAGGGCAATAAAGAGAGGTCATTGTCTTTTCCCATGGTTCAACCACAATTCATCATCATGGTGAGATTTCTGTGTACACTTGAATACCCAGAGAAACACTTTTTTATTGCTAAGAGGTTGCTGTTTTATAGCTCAGGAGACTCTGAGTTCTCAGATGGGCTTCATTTAAGTATGAACTTTGTGTTACTTGTTCCTCTTAAAATTCTAAACAAAAAATAAAAATACCTAAAACAATTATAAAGCTAAACCTGTACACACAAATGCCTGTAATGGTTTGCTAGTTGGTGACTGAACTCCTCTGTGTTCTTTTTACTGTATATCAGCTTATCTTCATGTCGTCCACCTTTGTATTCCTTTATCTATTTCCCTTCATCTTTGCCCACTGCATGAAAGGTTGTCTATGACATAGAAAGATGAGAAAAAAAATCAAAGGCAGTGTTACGTCAAGTTACCAAGAGGGAACGCTGTGGATATGGAAAAAAACTCAGAAATGCATGATGGGAAACTGTAGATAACCTACAAGTTCTCCACATTCCCTCTCTCTCTCTCTCTCTCTTCTTATTAATTTAGTCATGCACTGCTCGGCCTCCCTTCAAATTTTTTCTTTTTTACTTGTCATTTTGACCTCTGTCGACTTCTGCTGCCCTTCTTACACATTTCATAATGATTGAGGGAACATTGAGACAGAGGAGAATAAAGGAGTCTCTTCACTTTCTTTCTTTTTAAACTGTCGGGCTCATTGTTCTCAAGAAGACTGGGTCAAAATTTCAATTGGCCAAAGCCAGCTGAGGAATATACGGTTATTGTACTTTTCTGTTATGCATCTGTCAAGCAGCTAACGCGTGAAATCAATAGACAAGCTAGTTAAAGGAATTCCTTTTTATAATACCCAAAAATTTACTTACCATGGTCTTGTTCCAAACATGCTGGAATTCTTCTATTAATTCTTCCATTAGGCACCATAAGTTGTATTCATTCAGAAGACTTTATAATATATCATTTAAAATATGAAGCATACATTGTAGTAAACTCTTTTTGTAATTCTTTAATAGTGCATTTATAGTTTCTCCTGCTTGATACACTGCAACCATTGTTGTAGTAATGAGGGCTGTTCGAAGAGTTTTCAAAATGTATTATTTGTATTCCACAAAAAACAGCCTGTGTCAGGAAATAATGATACATTTTCATTTTAGGCTGAATGTTGCCTTTAACTCTACAATAACAAACGAGGCTGCAAACCATTCTTATAAACTATTTACTTTTCTTTATAAATCTGAGTGGTTAAAGCGTCGGTCAGCATCCTTTTGGGAATAACAGCTCCCCCTAAACAGATGCTCGGCTCTGATATAGATTACTTTGGGCTACCCATCTGCCCTCAGGAAACCCAATCTCTGCAACATAGATGACAGGTTAAGGAAAACAACAGATAAGACCAAACAAAATGCTCAGCATGAAAGAAGCAGAAAATGAGCTGGCATAATTATGCCTGACTGGAGTCCTGCTGTTATTCCACTGAATGTGTCTGAAATCGATGAGGAACATTTGGTCTGGACCCTTCTTTCTCCAGACTCCACAATTCTCAGAAAGTCCCTCATATTGATGAGTCACTTCTCAGGCCTATATCTGTGGATTTCAGGGTGCGCTCCCTGTTTTCAAGGCCTGGGTTCATTTGGATCAAACATTTGAGAGTGCAGCGCTGGTACATTTTGTGATTTTCCAATCTGAAATGCTCATTGATTTCAGAGTGGGGTGAGAGAGGGGGTGAATTACTCTTCGGTTTCTTCATTTGTGTTTGTTTGTTGCTCTCTCTTGCTCAGGTTCTGTTTCTAATCTTGCACTCCGAATCCCTTCACCTGCCCCCCCACTTTTCACCTTACCCTCCTACCTCACTTTTTCTGAGACTCTCTCTGTCTCGCTCGCTCTCTTTTTGAATAGTATTAAATCTTTTCCTGGCGACTGTAATGGTCTGAGAATGAAAGGAAGGTCAGAATGTGAAGCTGCTGAGATCTGTAAGTGCCGGATCAATACGCCAATTGGATTTGCCCACTCGCATTAAGCAGTGCATCTAATAGCCTCTCCTGGTCATCGATGCAGCCAGCCATCATTTAATTACACACACTGTGTTACGACTGCCTCAGTTCAGGCCAGTCTTTTCAGTAAGGGGGCAGACAGCTGAGCTCACAGATTTTTACTGTGCATTTCTGCAACCTGTGTGTCACAGCATTTAAACAGCCAACAGTAAAAACTAACTTTTGAGGACGAATTAGGGTACATTATAAACATCACTTTTTAAAAAGCACTTTTACCTTTTATTTAAAATGTAAGTCAAAGTTTTAGGGGAGACCTCAACTAGTTATTATATTTCTTCACATTTTTCAGGGATGAACTCTTGGCTATCAAAATTCTGCTGAACACTTACACCAGGAAAAGAAATAACAGATATCACTGAACACTACATGACAATTATGTTGTTTATTGTGTAAGTTGTCACAATGGTAAACTGTCATTAAACAGCTTATTATAAGCCTCTTGACAACATGTAAAAAATTGCAGAACAAGCAAAAGGACAAAAGTTAACACCAACAGAAATATCAAACTATCTTTTTTTTCGACAAAATTGTCGTTTTTTTGGTCTCAAAACCTTACTGAAATATAACTCCTGTGACAACTGATGTATATGACTACAGTACTGATGTTTATGACTACAGTGCTGATGTATATGACTACAGTGCTGATGTATATGACTACAGTACTGATGTTTATGACTACAGTGCTGATGTATATGACTACAGTGCTGATGTATATGACTACAGTGCTGATGTATATGACTACAGTACTGATGTATATGACTACAGTGCTGATGTGTGATTACTAGCCCTGATCTTCCTGATCACTGGAAGCAGACAGTAATGACAAAGATATCCTTCTAAGACACATTGTGTGTACACCAAAAATGTTGCTTTGACTTAATCAGAGACGGCACAACTAACAGATGTATCTGATAATACTGAATATTATCAGGATTCATGTTCTTGAGTGCTGCATTGTTGATTTACATCACAGTAATATTAAATCAGGGTTTTTATCTACTGCCTTCTTGGTGCTTTGTTTTACATTAGCAAACTGGCAATGGGAGACAAAGCGTTTCTTTGACTGTTAAGTCTTTTGATTATACACTCACATCTGCAAGACGGAAGAAGAACGGCTAGACTCGGGGGGTAAAGACAGCTAGTGAGACAAACATTTGTCTTTATTTTTTAATTAAAATGAAAACAGGCCATTGATTCCCCCTAAGTGAGAGCAGTGGAGCCGAAAGTGGCATCCATCTCATGTGATCATGTGACAGGGGGTATTAGGGTGGATGTTTGAGCTGCGTGAGGCAACTACAGTGCCTTGCAAAAGTATTCATACCCCTTGAACTTCCACATTTTGTCACAATACAACCACAAGCTAAATTGTTTTTTATTGAGATTTTATGTAAAAGACCAACACAAAGTAGCACATAATTGTGAAGTGAAATGAAAATGATACACGGTTTTCAAAATTGTAAGCAAATAAAAATCTGAAAAGTATGGTGGGCATTTGTATTTAGCCCCCTGTGTCAATACTTTGTAGAGCCACCTTTCATTGCAAATACAGCTGCAAGTCCTTTGGGGTCTGTCTCTACCAGCTTTGCACATCTAGAGACTGATATTTTTGCCCATTGTTCTTTGCAAAATAGCTCAAGCTCAGACAGATTGGATGGGGAGTGTCTGTTAACAGCAAATTTCAAGTCTTGCCACAGATGCTCAATGGGATTTAGGTCTGGACTGACTGGGCCATTCTAACATATTATCCAAACCATTTCATTGTAGCTCTGCCTGTATGTTTAGAGTCATTGTCTTGCTGGAAGGTGAATCTCCTTCCCAGTCTTTTGAAGCCTCCAACAGGTTTTCTTCAAGGATTGCCCTGTATTTAGCTCCAGTCATCTTCCCATCAACTTGACCAGCTTCCCTGTCCCTGCTGAGGAAAAGCATCCCCACAGCATGATGCTTCCACCACCATCATTTTCGTTCCACTTCACAATTATGTGCTACTTTGTGTTGGTCTATCACATAAAATCTCAATAAAATACATTTTAGTTTGTGGTTGTAAGGTGACAAAATGTGAAAGTTGTATAAATACTTTTGCAAGGCACTATAATAAGGCGCTTTCTTTAAAAAAGATTAACATTAATGCATTGATATGAAGAACAGATCCAGACTTCTGCTTTAAGTCTGTCCTATTATTAAAAAAAACTGATTGGTTAATCCATTGATTCATTAAATAGTTGAGCCAAATAGTTGACCTGCATTTCTCAGGCTATGGCCACAATATTACACTTGCTAGGCTTGTTAGTTTATAAAAGCTGAATCAAGATTCATTACTTGTGCTCTTTAAAGTTGCAAGTTGTTAGAACACCCTCGCACCATAAAACTACAATTATAAAACGAATAAAGCAGCATTTATTTATTTATTTAGTACTTTCATCATCATTATTATTACAGTTTAGGTTTCTTGTCTTTTATAATACCAGTGTTTTCATAATACCAGTGACTGAAAGCTCATTTTGTTTTGGATTGTGAATTCTTTCTTTACTCTGATTTACTATCTTCTACTTTTTCCTGTATTGAAATGCAACACTGTCCGTCTTCTTTTGGACTAGAGCCATGGAGGATCTTGGAGCAGGGCCTGTAAAAAGACTTCTGCTTCCAACTGCAACAGGGAGACAGGAAGTAGACTACAACCTCAGTCTCTGATCATACAATACAAAACACATTCTACTGCCATCTCCCATTTATCTGTAACTCTGTCAGACTTCAGGGCGCACGCAGTCTGCGCACACACCTTAAAAGAAGGGGAAGACTTCATTATACTTATGAGAAAGAGCAAGGCAGCAAATCTAATTCAGTTTTGAAGGAACGCAGTATTATTGCTTTTCTATATTCGCTCTCTCTCTTCCTCTCTCTTTTTCAGTCTGTCGCTTGTGCACATTATTTGAGCGCTCACCTAGGGAGTCATTTGAAGCGGACGAAAATAAATCCCTGATATAGTTAAGCATTATGAGAGTTTAATGTTCTAACATGTCTGGGCACTAATAGAATAGGTTTCTCACTTTCATTGATGGAAGCCATTTTATTTTTGGACTGAAAATAGAACACAGGGGATAAAGAGGCCGACTGTAGGATTCACTTACATTTGTTAAGTTGTTTGTTGCCTCAGGCAAAAGTAAGCAGATTTGGACCAAAACACCTTACAACTGGGAAACAGAATAAAATGACAAAAGTCACACATGAAAGTAACGCTAAGTAGAAACCGCAGAGCTAATTAGAGGATAATTTAAAGAGCACCTAAATGTGGGGCCTATCGGCCAAAGTGCTGAGAACATACAATAACTGCTGTCATAAAGAGGGCCATCAGAGAGCTATGGAAACAGTGCACAGCTTAATAAAATGCAGTAGAATAATCCAACTAAATGACTGTTGTAAAATATACCTATTTTGGATATGTTTAAACAATCTGTATATTTACTGTATGTATAAGTATGTATGTATGCGTGTGTGTTTATCTATCTGTCTGTCTGTCTGTATATCTATCTACATTAAATAAGGTGATCTATTTATTGATGCAAAATAATGTTTATTTAGTAAATAATGTTGTGGTTCACAGCTGCTCTAGAACCAAGATTTTACACGGTATCACACATTACTCAGTGTCAGGATCAAATGTTCCTTCATTCTAATTAGTTTTCTAAATGATTTCTCAGAATGAGTATATAACACTTAACCTAATTCATGCAATTTTGGCTCCTAACAAGTGACAGGTGCATTTGCCCCAAAGCACTGTAGAGTTTGATTAAATAAACCTCTTTATTTTGAGGTCTTAACTGTGTACCGTTCTGTTTAGCTGCAATTTTTTGGATTTACTACCAGAACAGACCTGCAGCCCATTTCGTTTGAAAACCATTGAACCCATTTGAATTATAACATATTTGGTAATGTTAAAACAAAACTAGGTAAGTTAACTTTGCTCTGCACTGCATATAGTATATAAAACCTACTATCACTCATAAGCTGTTTGATTGACAGCTGATTGACAGCTTACCTCCACATACACACAGACTTAGGTCCTGATCTGGCCTTGATCCTATTACCTGCAGCACTCCTCTCTTCGACCTAACCCCACCTCTTTCACGTCACTCAATGCATGACTGGATGGCTGGCCTGTCAATCAATCATGCTCTGGGCTGACAGGAAGCGTAATGATTCTCAGGCCTAAAACAGACACCTGACCCTCACCTCTCCCCAGGCTTTGAAGTCCACCAATCAAATCCAACATCAGAGAAGGTTTTCTACAACTCCCATCTATTTCAGACATTAATCCAACCCAGTTCTATCAGCATGCAGAGACAGTAGTTCTTCAAATCACAGACTACAAAAGTGTGGACACTCGTAATGAACCCTGGATTCTAATAAGCACAGCGCAGCTCCCAGGCAATCTTCTGCTCCAAATGCCTTATCTGTTCTTCTCTCATTCTCTCTGTTTGCTTTATTCCATTGTTTGTCACACTGCCGCCATTAGACAAGTGTTTCTTCACAGCTTAAGGATCAATCATGTGGCCAGTGTTTGATTACAGACTCTCTTTCAGTGAGGACACCAAAACAGCAAAGTAATAACACACGGACGACGGATTCCACAACATTAGACTATTTTACTCTCCTCTGATTGCGGGGGGATGAAAGAGACCCCGTGCTCAGATAGAAAGTGGGACAAAGAGAAAAAGAGCTTTGGAAAATGAGACTGAGCTAGAGAGAGAGAATACTTAGGTTCTCTCTACATGGAGTAACTTTCTAAAGAATAATCACTTAAAATAACAACACACAAACAAGTCATTTTGAGAAGAACTAAAGCGAAATGTTACGCATGGCAACTTAAGTCTGCATTAATGATGACACCTTGTATGTCCAAATAGGACACTCCAATCTTCATGATATTCTGATTTCTAGATAGATAGATGTGTTACTTCCTCTTAATTTTGCTCATGAGATCATTTACACTTGCTTTTGCCAAGTGAAAGATGTTCCTTGGTCAGCACACTTTATTGACCCTGGAACAACATATTGTAGAAAACCCCATCCCTACCCCTGAACTAAACCCTAACCATAGCTTATCCCTAAAATCAAAAGGGAATGGTAGGTAAATAACAATAGTATAGATACACCAAACCCTGGCTGTAAGCCTAAACTTCATATTAACTGTAAACTTATCCCTCAAATCTGATTGGTTGGTTGTGATGGTTGTTATTCCAGGATCAATATTATATTGTTATAAAAATTATTATATTGTTAACCCAGGAACATCTCTTACTTGGCAAAGTCATGAAGGTCAGTCATCCACCAAGTTACAATTATATATTTGATTACTATGAGAAGAAATAGCTAAATTAAAAGAAAGACAAATCTGATCTAAACAAATATGCGTAAGCAAGTATAAAGCTACCTTTGTGGACTTGTGTACTGCAGGCAATTTAATATCTCAGCAAAAAATAAACACTGTCATTACTGATCTAAAGCAGAATTACAGAGAACTGAAAATCACAAGGACTAAAAATCAGATGTGTGCTATGCGAGAGGGAGATGTGTTGTTAAAGTCCATGTGCACACAGACATGCATGTGTGAATGTCCATCTGCACAGATTTTGTTTCACCTAACAATTGATCCATCTCTGATAACACACATGGGGACGTGGAACGCTGGCGACAGAATGGTGGCGCCATATCGACCCCACAGTTATGATGTCCACACAACCTTAAGAAAACCCTCTGACAACGTTTGCCTCTGATAAAAATCAAGTGACGGGAAAAAAAATGCTTTCCAGTACATCGGAAATATATTCCACATCTGAAAGTCATCGTAATACTGGAAAATACGATTGCAGCAGTTTGCTCTGTCCGTCCTGCTCTTATTTGTCTTAGCACCTCCAATGGCCCAGGAGCTTGTGTTGTGCATCTCAGTGCTGTTTTTGTGACAGCATTAGTTATTTCATATCAGAACACGCATGCTATAGACTGTGCTGATCTGTGTGTAACAATCACAGTGTAATTGGATCTGGAACAATCCTGCTTCAAATACCATATTAGTCAAGCGTAAGTTATTAATAATTCAATTAAAATTAATTGCAGCTAACATCCCTTGAAGTTTTTGCTTACCTGGATTATTAGATATCAAATGTCAAGAATGTAAAGTATTCAGCCTTTAAATATGTCCAATATTTATAGCCAAAAATGTGTCTTTATATAGAGTGTAGTTGTTTGTTTTCTTAGACAGATACCTGGAAACTAGAGACAGCTAGTGAGGAAAAAATGTATTCCTGATACTTGAGCTGATCTGTATTCGATTAGAAGTATAAACATGTGTTTACAGTGAAACAGTGTCTAATGGCTGCAGCTTGCTGCTGTTTACATTGATCTCTTGCTTCCAGAAACATGCACCAGCAAAATGCCTTTTAGCTTCAGAGCTGTATTTTGATACTATAAAATAGCAGTAGAAAGGTAAGTGAATAACACTGATTCTCCAAATAAAAACAGCAGAAAAGAAATATTTGAGAACGAACAGCCAGAAACAGGAAGCACAATGCCTTTCCTCATGGACGTGCACCTTTGTTTAAATGTGTGCGCACGAGTGTGCAGTCTGAGTACATGAGTGAATGATGTGTTAGATACACAGAGTGCCCCCTGACCAAAGTGGCTTTTATGGTTTTATTTGAACAGAAGCCTGAAGTAGGATACTAACTCACCCCCTGCTCCTCTTTTTTCTTATTTCTCTGGCTTTCTCTCTTCCCATTTCGCAAAAATGAACCATATCTCGCTCGCGCACACAGCTGAGAGCCCAAGACGAGGTGTGATTGTTTGCTTTGTCACACAGCATGAAAGACCCCAGACCCAGTACCCTTCTGCCCTCAATTCAATCTGAGCTCTATTGTAGTTTGTGTTTTGGAAGTCTAATAATAGAGAGAGAGAGAGAGAGAGAGGGAAATGCATTCGATTATTCGTGACAGTGATGATCATTGATGATGACGATGATGGTGGAGTGACAGTAATGATGAAGATGGCAACAATATCAGTGCATCAGCCCCTCAGTCTGTGCACAACACAGAGACAGCAAATAAGATCTTTTATGTGTGCATCATGATACTGAAATTACTCTTCTCTACTGCACTGAAAGGACTGCTTACCACCTCAGCACTTTTCTGATAAAGGCATGCTGTTATCACCTGTTCTCTAAGCAGTTATAAGGATAATGAAGTTTTCCATCACAAGCTAAATGGTCCTATCTCTGTACAATCACCAATGTCTGTATTCAAAGACATCTCTTTCTTTAAAATCTGTCACACACAGAAGATACGGTTGTCTTTAATCTGCCTCTGTTTTTCAGGTTTTTATATAGCTGAAAGTATTTTGTTTAAACATTCCTGCTTGACCTGATGCACAATGAATAGTTTTGAAATGAATTTGTATGTTACTTGATATGCTTCTCTGAAACGTGCTTCTCATTCTGAGCTTAATTAGATTTGCGGGGGCGACTACAAATTTGCCAAATTAAGGGGTAAATTCACACAGCAGAATTTACAGGCACCTCTGTGTGCTGTATTTCAGTGCAAAAACATGCATCTTACTCCCAAACCTTTCGCAAACCAGTTAAACCAGGTGCAAAATAGCACTATGAGTGTTTTAAATTAAATTACTGTCATTCTTTTCAGCACAAACATGTAAATTGCACAAACCTTCTTTGTAAATTGGGCTTTATATTGTGCCGTATTCGCAAAACTGAGCTATACACATAATTGCCTGGCACAATTAACATTGTGTTATTACCGCCCACAGAAAGCAGGTGAACAGAATTTCATTTATAAGAAATGTTTGTGGATATTTTTTAGTGGTCATGGGAGCAGTTATTTATGAAATGATGTTGTGATTGTGCATATATCCAAACGCATCACGCAGTCTAGCACTCTACACAAGCATTTTAAAAAGCAGGTACCTGGATTCCAGGTGCTGCAGTAAATCATGCGTTAAAACAATGCAGAAGGTGCATGGAAATAAACAACTCAATCATCAATTCATTCCCAGTGAAATTCCCCCAAATTGTTTAATTTTAGGGATAAATGTGTTTCAGCTGTAAATATGTTTGTGATGCTCAGACCAAAACAGTTTCTTCAAGTACAATCTTTGTTGATTTTGACCACAAAATGTATAAAACTGCTACAAAACCAAATTATTCCTCTTAAAATCAAATTCCAAGCCTCAGACTACGGCTGACCTTTCACACAGCATCACATGTGCCTGCTATACCAGAGGAAGCTACAGCAAACAAGATGCCCTTGTAATGGTAAAACCCAGCATTGTCATGGACGAATACATTGACTCCTTCAATGGGAGGTACACTGATGTTTGTGAGGCAGGGGGAATTTAAAGTACGATGGTGCTAAAGCAGACTGAAGTTCAAAAGCAGGCATGCCAGGTATGCAGCTCGTCGTTCGGTAACGGCAGTCCACACGGCAGTCGGATTGGCTGATGTGTATGGGGATCAGCTTTGAATTCTCACTCTGTGACCTCATCAAAAGGGCAGGTGTCAAACATACACCCAAACTCGTACACACACGGTGGAAGTGGAAAGGCACGTTTTACAAGTGCACTTGTGAGTGTGTGTGTTGTATGTTTTGTGTATGAGTGGCGTTTGATGTATGTGGATTTATATCAGTACGAGGGTGCGTGGGGGTGTTTAAGTAACTCTTACTGGTTAATATGCAGCTCACATTCAGGGTTTCTTTCACAGCCCAGCCAAGCAAATGATTCAGAAGAGCCTTTCAAAAACATAGTGAATTTGTGTGTGTGAATACAGTTTGTCCTGCTGAAAATATCAGCTTAGCCAGTATCAGTTTCCAGGTTGGTTTAGGTAGCTGGTTATTGTGGTTTAGGTGCTGATTTAGTAAGTTAACCAGTACAGACAAAATAATACATCAAAACTAAAACATTCTGTCAATACTTACTCAACATCCAAATCAAAATTTGGAAAATGTGTCTACGTCTCTTTCTAGTGCACAGATGTACAGGATATAAGGTGTCTTGTTATACATGCATGCTTATAGAAAATTACAAATAAAACTGACAAAAACAAAATTGGCTATGGTATTACCATACAGCCAGAAACTTTGAAGGAGAAAGGTACAGTAATATGAGAATAGAGACAATTAATACAGCTAATATGCTAATATTAACGCTGAGGTTGATTTCTTTGTCTGATTTTCCAAGAATTGGATTTATAAGTAGTCAAAATGCATAAAGCTCTCAACATGTAACACACAAACATTGGTCCGTCTGCCATGCTAGGGTTTAAATAGCTGTGAAATAGCTTGCTGTTTGGGGAGCTCCACTTAGCAATTATGCTGAGTGCCAGTCACCTGACAGTTCTTTAATGTGAGGACTTTGTTACCATGCTAACACAATTATTATCAATTACTGCAGTACTACAGTAATTTTAAAATGTAGAGCATACACATATAAATACAATAATGGACATTTATAGGCTAATATTTATAATTAAGGGCAAAAATTAATTAAGATGAGCTCATATCTGATGCTGCTACTGCTGTGGTTATTTTTACTCTGCTTTTTCTGTAAATTTTTTTATGTTGAATTGGGTGCCAACAGTACTTAATACACCAACTGTTATTTTCTGAGAAAATGCTTTAGTTAATGTATTTGTCATAGTTTAAAATTAAGCACTGTGAAAAAACAAATTCACAATTATTTAAAAACGCAATAACAGATATTTTTATACGCATGGGATTAGACACATTAAAGTTAGCCAAACACAGTAGTTAATTTGCTCTGTAATGTTTACCAAAACTCTATTACATTCAGATGGGATTAAAAGCACAAAGCACGTCTGCTAAACACAAGTTTGCTTAACCTCCTCAGGGGAAACTAGTCCCGATCGAATAAGGCTTTAAATTTATTTTTGCCATCAGCATGCCTCGCACTCCAGCATCCTAATTTGCTCGTCTCATATTTTAGACAATAAAAGGTATGCACTCAGAAATCTCCTCCAGCATACATCTTTTGTTAACACCTCTGCCTTTCTGTGTCCTTTGCATTGTTCAGTTCATGCACATATGAGCCGATGCCCTGAATGTCGCTGCCTGTCTGTGCTACTCCATAATGCTAATTTCATTTGCAACCAACGCAATTAACTTTGACACTTTAAATATTGGTGCTCGCATGTGTGAATGCATACTGAGTGGCAGAGAGCGCGTGCAGGACAGCACGCATCTCGTAGCGTTGTTGCGCGCTTGAATGTTTACGGAGACGGGTATTTTTATTCTTACTATGCATAAGTCACAGCGAGTGCTGTGTGTGCACGTGTGCTCCTGTGTAAACTGCGCTGCGGCTGTACTTGTAGTTCTCTCGTGGTAATTGCTAGTCCTGTCGTCTCTATTGTTGAGCCTGTGCTGCAAGCTCACCCGTAGAGAGCGGTTTACATGGTCTCTGACTAATTCATTTCATTATGGCCTAATCAGAGAGGCGCATGTGGCATTAAGCCTGCAGATCAAAGACACTACTGTGTGTTTAGCCACGGGAGTCTTTCATTGAGCCACGTTCACTCGGCCGGCAAGTGGACTGTGCACTTTCAGGAATGTTAAAAATACAATAGTGCGGAAAACAGTAGAGATAGACAAAAGGTTTCACTCGAGGGGAAATGAGGATTCAGTGTCTGATGTCAGTCCTCTGTAATGATGTTTATGTGTTTTGAGTTTGGAATGAAACATAGAAAGTTGTTTATACCAGTAAATACAGACACACTGCAGAAATATTCTATCCTATTCAATTCTTTTTTAAGTAAAAGTATAGTATCTACATTTGCACAACAAAGCAAATGCACCCTGAGATGTAGAATGGCATGAGGCAGTGATTCTCAACTGGTTGAAATGTATTCATATTACCCTTTACTACAAATGCCCAACAACATGCACAATTGTATATTATATATGCATATTAAACAAAATTAGCAGATCAAATATGCATATTAAACAAATATGCATATTAGACCAAATTAGAACAAAATTGATCTTGAACAGTATTTTGTTTTGTTCTATTAACAGATACTTTTTCGCTTATTTAATCAAACCATACACATATATTTATATCTAACTTTCTAACAGATATATTTCACAGTGTACGCACACGTGTGCAGATATAAATAGCAGCAAACAGTGCTGTTGTACGAAACGACCATCTACACCTTCTCTCTCTCTTTCTTTCCCTCTCGCTCTCGCTCTCTCTTTCCACGTTTGGCAGAGTGTTAATGCGCATGGAGCAGAGCGCAGTGGGGAGCGTGCTTCCCGACGAGCTGTTGACTGCTACGTCGATGAGAGGATCATTACTGTACGCTGACAGCTCTGATCACTTGGAAAAAGGCTAAATCTGCCTAAATTGTGTTACAGCCACCTCCAGCCTCCATGCACCGGTCCTTCCCACACTCCCTCCACTTTCTAGAAAGAGAGCACAGAGCGTTAATTGTAAACCTCGAGGGATGTGATGAAAGAAGGAGAAGAAGAAAGTGGTGGGAGTGGAATGAGAAAAGCGTTTGTCTTTCGGCTACATTGATATCTGCTAACCATCCCAACCGTCTCAGGTGGAAAAAGGATCCCGTGAGTGCGCTCTCCCACCCACTTTCATTTCTTCTCTTTTCCCCAAAACACCTTCCGAATCCCCACTGAATCATTTCCCCATTCCATACCAAAGTCACTTTTCTTTTTCCTATTAACCGCCGAGCTGTAGCATTAGCATCCGAAATTAACGGCATAAATTGCTGTAAGTGAATAGCAGTGTTATTCTAGATCGCCCGCAGGGCAAAATCCACAAAACATACTGACAGACTTGTTACAATAAAAGCAAATGTGTGACTGAGGCTGCCGAGGAACAAGCTGGAGATTTGTTGGAGGAGTGTGTGGAAAACAATCAAGTTGAACAGAAATCTTTTGCCTATCCAGATCGGGCACATTTTCCATTTGAGTGAGGAATAGCTGTTTGGGCGTAATGGTATATTGGAAAAGCAACAAATGACCCTGTTAGGGGAGGTGATGGTGTCATTATACACGCACACACTCGTGCGCGCACACATCCGCACGCCGGCAGTTCTAACCAGCTTTAAATGAGAAAATATGAGCAAGATTTCTGAGGCAAAGACAGCACAGTAAAGAGAGAGAAGGGATAGAGGGACGATAAACCAGGAAAGACAAAGAGCGATAACTTCATGCTATCTCATAAAATACTTCATGATTTTATAGAGTTCATAATTGCATCTCATAACCCACACATAAATATGAAGGAAAGGGATGGGAGAAGTACACAGAGAATTCGATTCGCAGCTCTAAAAATGCTCTTTCTCCACCTCTTCCTGTCTGGAGCTAATGTGCCCAGAGGTTGACTCCTGATAAACCATGAGCGATTGGACTAAACCAGCAAGAAGCCGCCCAGAGCACTCTGCATTTCAATCTGCTGCAGTCCCCCACATCCCGCAGCCAAAAACACAGATAATGCTGCTGCAATTTGCCCATAGACATCCTCTGCACATCACAGATGCTCAGTTATGTCTCCATTTACTGGAATTATGCCACTTTTTTGTATAATGCCAAAATCGTGCTATTCTGTGTATCCTTGAATTAAATTGAATTCAATTTCACTGAAAAATTGTATTTTTATATGTACGAAGAGGAATAAACAAAGTTATTTTCACTGCAGACACATTTGGTACAATTGAATCATTTAGACAAGGAAATACTGTAGACTCATAAATAGGATCTTATTTTGTGGAAAATGTTCTAGTGCTTCCCACAGTGAACTGGGCAGAGGGGGGTTACCATGGCGATTCATACCACTCATTCATATAAGCTGTGCTGACCCCTGGCTTTCTATGAGAAGTCGGCTATATGCAATGTGTACTTCAATTCCATTTCCCAGCATTTCCATATTTTCAATTAGTCTGAGCTCCTTTGCCTGGAATATCACAGAACTGTAGGATAGGGGGGGTCAAACTGAAGTCAAACTCAATTTAATTGAAATAAGCCAGTGAGAACCAGATCCTCCAATGATTGTGGGTTCTTTGACGATGAGCTGATAAGTTTGGGTTTATTTTATCCTTTGCTTATGTGCTGCAAAAGAATTACAGAGTGAAAGAGAGGAGATGCTGGTGGGTTCATTCTAACTCTTTTCCCGCTCAGGAATACACTTTATCACTACGGCAACCTGCTAAGAGGTTACTATAGTTACAGAGCAGCATTCCATGGTGGAGAGGTGCATTGATAAACAGTGAAGAGGGAGAAACAGAGCAGAGAATAAGGGGTGAGAGAGCACCATGTTGACAGTGAATCATGCTTTGGTCCCTCTCTTTCTCTCTCTAGCTCATAAAGTGTAAAAGGCAGAAATGACAATAAAGAAATGAATGGGGAGATGAGAGCGATGACCCAGCTTTAAGTGTTGAACATTCTCTATAATCAGATGCACAATGAACACATTTGCCCAAAAGATTAATTAACAAATTCTAGTCTTTTTATGTAGCCTGTCCAGAACAGCTAACAAAAGACAGCTTGCTGACTGTCAGTTCTGATAGCTCTGACTGAAACATCTGCCCTGTTCTCAATACCTCTGGTTGTTATATAAGCTGGGGGAATGAAATGTCTAGGAAATCCAAACTGATTCTAAGTACCACCAGGTTTTTTATAGGGGTGCACCAGGTCACCTAGACACGCCTGCATCGATATTCTTATCATGGCTGAACAGTACAAGAGTACAAGAACTCTGCCTTTCAATATCATTTAAGCCCCAAAATAGACAGAAAAAGGGGAAAGAGAGATCAAAGGAGAGTACCAGGAAGGGGCAGGAAACCCAAGACCAGAGTCAGCGCTTTGTTTAAGAGGGATCAGCGCAACCGGCGAGAGCTCTTGGGGAATAAGCTGTGGGTTTACAGGAAGACATTTGCTTACAAGTTCGGAACTTGTAAAGTTTTTGCTACAGCAGAAACTGAAAGGGCAATGAGGGCTGCTAATTGATTTTTACTTTGAAATATGTAAACTCATGAATTCAAGAGCGGGGCCATTACAGGAAGCTTGGCTTCCGGATGTTGTCATCCTGTTTGCCTCTAGCAAACTGTGCATCATCTAATTGGATTGTCATTGGGTTTTGACTACATTTAAGTATAGACAGATTTTTTTAACATCCGAATTTGCAGTGTAGGAGATAACAGCATCTGACTTTAAGATTTCTCTTATCTCTATTTTAAATAACCCATGAAATCAAAGCTGCATTTGTGGCTTTTAATCCATGTCGGTTAACTTTGAGGTTATATGCTATATGCTAGGGTAGCCTTTAAAAGTACCTTTAATCAGATATAAGCGTTTGAGACTTACAGCCCTGGTATTGATGACTCATCCAGTACTACACAGATTTTTGTCAAATAAAATGCTCTCAAGAATGAAAATGTTTCTCCCCATAATATAAAATGCATCTTTAGCAAGTGACAAATCAGGGTTCATGGATGTCATAACTAAATCTTATTGGCTACTTTATAAAGCAATGCATCAATACATCCCACCAAAATAGAAAATATATCAACACAGAACATCTGTCACATTGTATTTAGTGTCATATGGAAGAGCAGGTGTAGTTTGGTCAGAGAAAACAGAGATGTCCGCAGTAAAGGACCCGTAGAGGACTCAGCATTTGAACTTTGTGCTGTGGTAAAGGGCTTCTGCCTCAACTGGGCTGATGCTCCATAAACCCTCGTCTAACAGATGAGGAGAGGAGACAGACTCTACTAGGAAAATGATGTATTGGTTAACTGGAGCGGGCAGTGTGTGGGCACTGGAGGGAGCAGAATTATGATGTGTGAGATGTTCTCATTTTCTGGCCAGGAGTGTATACGTATATCCTTATGTGCAAAGAGAGAGAGAGAGACAGAGAGAGAGAGAGATAAAGAATGAGACTGAGATCAGGATGCTGTAATATCGTATAGCTGCTGACTCGTGATGGCTGGCCCATTACTTTTACAGGCTGTTTTTACATGCGTTTGGTAGAAGCCCACACTACAGTAATTTTATGGGCACTATGGGAGTCCTTGTCTAACCTTCATCTTACTGAGCCGCTGGGAGTTTCAAAGTAAAAGGGATTATGTGTGTTAATATGATTCATTTTAATCATCTTTCCAACCTCAATTTTTCACTTTAGATTCAAACGGCACACATGCTTTTGATTTTCGTCATTCTCCACAATCTATAATCATTAGTCATCTGTCTATTATCACATACAGATGCACACACGCAAAACATAATCAGACGCTTACAAGCAGGTGGCACCGCTGCCGTTTTATAATGGCCAGTAGGTGGCAGTCTTGTTCTGCAGAGCAATTTGTGAACTATGATCTCCTTACAATATAAAAACTTAACTAGTCTCCAATGAAACATCATATTTGCTTAACATGACACGCATGCACCTACTCTCTCACTTAGACACCGATTTTTCTAATGCTCCAAAATTAAAGTTACATAAATACAATTTTAAATAAAAAGTGACAAATAATCCTTCAGCGAGACAAACAATTCATGCTTGGGTGAATGATTAATGATGTGGCATGAATGTACAAACAAGATTTGACTAATAAGGAGGAACAATAACAATACATTCCCTTGACAACACCATGATATCGTCAACTGTCACGTGTTGTGACTTTAAACACCCGACAGCATCATAAACATAATGTGCGAGAGGTATAATGATGGTATTTTTGAAGATCATCCAACAGTGAAAGAATATTGACAGGAGACACACTAATTGCCTATAATTTTGTTTTAGATCGACCTCAAGTGACATTTACTTTTCATTTCATATTATCTCTTTCTCTTTCTGTCTGCATTTCCCTCACACACTGTTTACCCTCTTCCTCCACATTTTCAGGGTGTTCTCCTCTCCCTGCAGCTTTACCAGCCTGTGTACTTATATTCTCTTTCTCCTCTACATCTTGGTAACCCTTGTACCCTGTTATTTTTCTCTGTCGTGACAGGGGGCAGACGAGCGGTGTGGTCAGTGCAAAAACCAGTCTTGTAGATTTCCTGGTACAAAATGCAGAAGGATAGAACTATAACTCGGAAAAAAATATCTGCAGCTATCCTCTCTCTCTCTCTCTCTGTAATTTGGACTGGTAAGAGGGGCTCTGCTCTGATAAACCAATGAGATCCTCTGAGTTGGGCAGACCACAACCATTAAAATCTGACCCTTTTTCATTCTTTTCCAAGGGCTGAGTAATTCTGTCCTCCCTTTTTTTCTTTCTCGCCCTATCAGGCTGTCTGCGATCCCGCTCTTCGGCTGACCCAGAGGACCAGCTATGAAAGCGAGAATGAGAGAATACTAGACATTTTGAAGCAATGGTAATAGGCCTGTTAGACAACAGACCAAAGCATTTCTATGTTAACAGTTTAGCGCCCAGATATAATGAGGGACAGGAGCTCTTATGCCTAGTAAGTGCCACATAGAACAGCTGGCCATTAGTGAAGCTCTCAGCTCTAATATTTACTATTAAATCAAAACGTTACAATGGTGAAGTGCAAATGAGATAGAGCATGAACAACACGTGTCTGGGTCTTGGAGATCATGGACCCTCTGTGTTGATCTGGTTGGTTAACCAGCATCTCTCTGTAGGTTTGTGACAAAAGCACATGGCTCCCTGTTGCTGCGGATACACGGGTGGCTGGGTTCACCCAAGCTCTGTGTAGGCAAAGCTTTAGGAAGACAAGCTGCAGGGTCAAGATTAGCCGGAGATGATCCACATACAAGCCCTAGAAATGGTTACCTCAGGAAGTTCACCTACAGGAGTGGTAACAAGGCCTTGGGAAGCCCCTATGTATCAGGGCTGACGTAAGTAGAGCTTTGACTTTCACACAGGGAACACTTCTGTGTTGGACACACTACAATATTGTTTTTTTAAATAGCAATGTTAGTTTTATTGATATCAATATTTTATGGTACACAATAACATATGTAAATTCATAAATTTGAATGTATTAATTATACCATGAACTGCATACACCCAATCAGCTATATACAGACAGAGAGATAGATAGATAGATGATAGATAGATAAAAATGTACAACCACACTAACTACGGCTCTGGGCTCAACCATATGCATAGCTTTTAACTTTTGTTGTTAACTTAACTGTTGTTAACTGTATTTATGACATATATTGTATATTGTTTAACATACTCCCCCAATGTTCAACTGTAATTTATGCCACTGAAACCTGTATTTCTTGCATTCAGAATTATATTCTATTTTACTTTGTCTAGTTTTGTTCATTGGATTTTCTGAGAGCATATCAGGAATTGTGAATTTGAACAGAAATACCATAGAGTTTAATTATACACTCAGACTTTGACATCAAAACAAAAGATATTCAAAAGTTGACTATTCTGTTTACCTTCCTGTCCTAACGATGCACAATTCTATGATTATTAATTGTTATCCAAACTGCAACCCACCAACAGTCGTTTAGTCTGAGCATGCGTGTTTGAAGAGATATTACACATAGACGTACTATACAATGAAATACAATACAATTTTCAACAGCCTGCAGAAAAGGATCTGTCCTTCACTATTATTGAAGGTCCATTCATGACAAGGTATTACTTTTTTGTCATTAGGTATGTGAATTTTGCAGTACCTGAGGCTAGAGAATCTATAAGCACCTGAATATATATGAATGAGGCATGGGTGCATGTATACAGCTGAATGCTAGTTCACTGTGACATTCTGATCCTTAAAAACCGCAGGGTCAACAAGACCTGCCACTTCCTGCGCCGGAGCTGCTGTGACGCATACACAAGCAACCAACACACATGTAAGCGGAATGTTGATAAGAATTTTTAATTGTGTTATGTTAAAGCTGTGGTCATACTCCAGTTTTCAATTTAGATTCCTATGAGCATGTAATTCCCCATCTGTGTGATATATGATGTGAGAGCACTTTTAATGCCTGATAATGATTTAATGACTCCAGCTTTGCTGTACAGAGGCAGATTCATTGAGTCAGATTGCAATTTAGCTACTCCATTAGTTTGTATTCAACCCAAATTTTCCACAGTCAAAAATAAGAGGAAAAAGCAAGACCACGGCTGATTCCCCGCCAAACTTAGCCTGTTGATTAAATCAAAAACAACTTGTATACAATTTGAAGGGCCTGTAAATGCAGTGAGCCATTTTGCAGGGAGCTTGTAATGTTTGTAAAATATATGCTGTGCATTTAAGTATATATAAACTCATGTTTTAATCATAGCAGGTTAACTGTGCAGCAAAAGGGATGAGAGGGAGTGTTATAACAATGCCTACAGCACCCGCATAAAAGCAATAATCCCCAAAATTACAGCTATAATCTTTCAAAATGAAAAGCAACTTCAGCATGCAGCTAATCAGCCTTGATTTTCCAAGGCTTGGCTCTGGCCAATCATGCACGTGCGGTTGCTCATTTGCCTGTGTAATTCTAATCTTCTTATTTATAAATAAAAAAGTATAATAGCACGCCAGGTGCTTTGTTTGCTAGCCCTACGCAGAGATAAACTACACAGGTCAAGAACTAAGTCTGACTGTCACACTGGAAGGAAACCTGACAGATATTCTACTGGGATTATGGAGTAAATTTGACAGGCATTCTGAGATGCTTTTGTAAACAGTTCTGGCAGGTAATTTGAGACGCTCAGGGTAGGTTAGGAATACAAGCATACCAGAAGTGTGCAGGTGATATGATCAGACAGAAGCATTTCGACTTTAGAGTAAGATACATTGAACTTGTAACTAATGCTAAAACCATTGGAGAGCTGATCAGAGACACTGATTAAGCACCTACAATTCCCAACAAGCAAAACAGTCTGTTCTCTCATAACAGTCTTGGCCCATTTCATATCCCACAATTTACAGGAAGCAAACAGAAAGTTCCTGGAAGCATTTTGTGTTTTGATATCTTTAAGTCATGTTGGAATGGTTGTACTAACTGGCACCACAATGTTGTAATTACTAGTGAACTCAAGATTTAGCCAGTTTGAGGCAATGGAACAGACAAAAAAAACTATACTTCTAAAACTAAACTTATTTGTGGCTGCACAAGAAGAACAAAGTACAGTTACAGCATCAGTAACCAAACAAATGTACATACTTTGCTCTTTGTTTTATTGCATAAGTGCTTAAAAAGTCAGTGTTTGTTGGTAGGTGAAAAGAAATATAAAATTGCATAATTTAAAAAAAAACTGAAATCATTTTAACGCACACGTTGTAATTACGACTGCCAAGCTTGTACGTGCAAACTTCCCAGGGGGACTTGAAGACAGCACTGGTTTTGTTTTATTACATCTGTGTTGTATGCATCTGCAATTAGCATAAATGGGCATTATGCACATTTATGCTAATCGCAGCCCACAACCGCCTGGACGTATGTATCATGCACGCTGGTCCCAAAATGTGTGCGTAGAAAGACAGCACAAGCTAACAAATGACAAGTTTGGAGTGGGATAAAAAGGAAGAGGAGGAAACGAGTGGAAGAGGGGAAACAAATGTGAGGGCTATCGTGCATGAAATTAAAAAGATACCTCAAAATAGTCCTGCCAGGCAGAATGTTTTATGACCTCCCACATACACACACACACACATACTTCACCTGTTCTTCTTCCTCTTTCAACACACTTGCTTTGACATCCCTTTGCACCCACAAACTTACGGTCTCATGTTTCCCTGGTGTATTTTCTATTATATTGAGTGTGAACTATCTTCACTCTTAACAGAGTCCTCAAGAATCCTCTTACAAAAGGACCCCCAACCCACATTTTTTCTCTTCTTTTCCCCTGAGTGGGCGTGGGCTGTGTGGGGGGAGTAATATGTGGCTCGCTAACCTTTACACAGCGTCCATTCAGATCCCCCCTCCCTCCCGGGAGACAGAATTCATGGCTTTATGTTGTGTTACAAGAGGTTGGCAGTGGTCAACAGGAGACAGATCGATATCAGGCCCAACTCTACACTCTCTCGTAAAATTGGTTTTACAGTCTGTCACAGCGAGACCTATCACCAAACAGAGATTGATATGAACAGTGAATTCTAAATGAAAGCCTGGTTATTTTTATTAAATGATTTATTGACATGCTTCTCTAAACACTAGACATTGTAAACATATTTAGATTATTTTAAGAACCTGTTGTTATAGTATTTCTTTGGATACAATGGGATTGATTGGTAGAAACTAATAAACTGTAGTACTACAAACTATAATAAATGACTCAGGACTGTCCAAATCCTATATGCTGTGTTTCAACTTGGACCGTCAGAATTCCCAAAGCAAAAAAATGAAATAAATTGTCAC
>JAZGTJ010003844.1:0-33309 GCA_036877575.1 Botia almorhae
AGCAAGGTGTCAGTAAATTACCAATTAGGTAAAATTAGGCTCCCATAATATGTATTGTACCAGTAGCTGTAATTTTAAAGGACTTTAGGTAGTATAAAAACTGCTTGTACATTAGAATGCAATACTTTGTGCATGTTTTGTATGTCTACATTATGTCACATGCTCAGTTAATTGCATAATCTCTCTGATCTGAACAGCTAATGATTTCAATTGGGTAAAACAGTGAGACATACAAAATAAACGGAATGTGCAGTGCTGTGAATCTTCAGGACTGCAAATGAGTTGTTCTTATGTACTGTAGATTTCTCTTAAATGTATCTTTAGTTCTAACTGTTAATGTCCTGTTAATTCAGGTGACCTGCCCACTAAATATGCAAGAGACAAGCTGCTATTTAGTGCATTATAAAAACTTTTAATAAAGATTTTAACATTTTACATGTTTTATTGTAATTTCTTGCAAGTAACACCCTTCTGTATCTACATATACACAACAGTTTCAACATTTAGCATATAGACTTGATTGTATAACAAAAGATAGGGACTGGTGTATAATAATAATAATAATAATTGTTATTGTTATTATATTACTGCTTAACATTATAAGAAGTTTAGATATTGTATTTAGCACACAAGAAAGGAACAACAAAAAAGTAAAAGACATGATTCACAGAAGATCAGCTGAATGTGAACAGTTTTCTCAATGTATATCCTCAAGTTATTTACAAATATAAAAATAAAACAAATGCAGTTATGTTTAGGATGTATAGTTGTCT
The DNA here is from genome assembly GCA_036877575.1 of Botia almorhae. Classification (NCBI taxonomy): domain Eukaryota; kingdom Metazoa; phylum Chordata; class Actinopteri; order Cypriniformes; family Botiidae; genus Botia; species Botia almorhae. The sequence continues at coordinate 774 of JAZGTJ010003844.1, forward strand.
CGTTAAAAGACTTTAATATCAAAGGTTAACTGAAAAATCAGATCTAGGATATTCTAAGCACCATTATAATAACACCACTATAATTAAAAAAATTTTTTGCTCATGTCATTTAGGTCACTTTTAACATATACACCGCCAGTTATTATCATAACAAGACAATGTGCACATTTCTCACATCAGGTTGACCCTTTTATGTTGACATTTACCACTGAATGAATTTATTTACATCATGAGGGAAAGACTAGTACAGGTAAACATCAAAAAGACACAACCAAATATGTATACCCACAATAATAGAGTTGATTAGTTACTTTGTGACTACTCGTTGACATTTTCCTGATTTGCTTTCTTTAGCCCAGGAAGAGAAAGTTCGTACCTGTTTAAGCAGAAAGACAAATGTTATACATATACAAACAGTACAGGTCTCTGCAGTTCACCAAGTATAACACAATCTGTGTATAGCACTAGAATTATAGAAGTTTATACCAAAACAATGTACCTCTTTTAATTTTTATAATATATATATCTATTCTATATTCTGTATTCTATTCATATATCTATTCTGCTTTTTTGTTAATAAAAATATGAATTATAAAAACGTAAGGACAGATACAAAGTTCTCCGTTTTCCCTACCATTCGGAAGAGCCCCTGATCAGGTCCATTTCAGACAGATCAATCAGAACCTTTTGAAAACAAATACAAACATTTTGTCATTCTTAGTCTAAATAATGCAGTAAATACCATGTAAATGCACCTTGTATGCACCTGTATTTTCCTCTGTTTAGCCTCTGTATGGTCAAATATACTTATCAGCATATATTTATTTACTGTATATTTCTTTCTTTACACATATTCTTGTATATATAATATAATTAGAACTTTTTAACTATTACTATTACTAGTAATTAGTTAATTACTAGTTAATTACTAACTATAACTAATTAGCCACTTACCATTCCAATCTCCTTTCTCTCTCTTTTGTGAAGCATTCTATTGTTTTTTACCGCCACATCCAACTTCCTGCTTCGTACTTCCTCTAGTGACACGGAAAACTCAAACCTGAGGTGAACAGTGTTAAAACAGTGTTAAAACATATCAAACCAAGAGATGGCAATATCTGGTAATTAGGTTAATAACGGGTCGAAAATACACTCACAACTCATCGAAGGTAGGGTTTACAGTCTTTTTTTTTACTTTAGTGCGTTTGCGATGCTTCCAGGTTTGATCGGGCAGCAGATATATGCGGACATAAGTATCAGAGCCGCTCTCACTAAAGGAGAACAGATTCCTGTGGGGCCATGAACAAACAGAAGTTTATATAACAGATCATTCTTTAAGCTCTGTGAAAACCTACACTCCAGGAACAAGATTTCTCACCTGCAGGAGTTGACTATTACAATGAGTCGCTTCCTTAAAGAGGCATAACGCAACGTCAGATCGATCTGTCCAAAGCTGCCATGATGATTCAGGATGGCCCTTTAATGAACATGTGTTCTGATTAGTTCAATGCGTTACTGATTAGTTCAATCATATTACTCCATTTAAACCCAAGAAGGTTTTCAATGTGTAGTTTTTGTAGGATAGCACAGCATAAAATCTGATGCTTTGAAAACGTTCCATGAAAGAAAAACAGCAGCTGATTGTACTCACTCTGGATAAGGAACATTGTCTGTCAGATCAAAGCGAGAAGAAGCTATCGAGTTCTCTGACAAGAGACTGTGAGAATCATATCTGCGCATTTGACCGGGCGTGGAGGGGTTGGATAGTTGCCCCTCTGTGGCCACAAAAGTATTGCGTCGGTAAGGTGGATACTCTTCTAGAAGGTCGTTGGTGGAGCTGGCCGAAGCTAGCGTTTGGACAGGAACAGTCTGTGTTCGTGAGACTGGGGCAAATGATACCGGTATTTTTTCTATCTGGTCGATCTTTGAGGGCTGAGTTGGAGCTGGAGGTTCGGTCTGGGGGCGATTTTGGGAGGATAAGGTCTTTGCCTGAGTTTGAGGTGGTGGAGTAACAACCTTTGGTTCTGGTTTCTGCAGAGTAAGAATCTAGTTGGGACGAGATGGGTAGCCACTGTTAACCAGTATACCGCAATAAAAATGTCACTAATATAAAAAATCTGGTATATTTTATATATAGTCATTTGTTTCCTAAACTTTCTCTAATTTTTCTTTCACCTTGAAAAGTTTTACATATAAGGAAATTAAGAGTGTTTTTGAAAAAAATGTTTAAAATCAGGTACAGTCACATATGTAGCCTAGCATAGCCTACAGCCATTTTTAGGATTAAGGCAGTTTGATTCTACCTTGCACTGGGTCACCTCATTGTGGGCACAACACTTTTATCTTGCTAACCCGTTACTAGACTTTTTAATTCACAAAATACATCAATAATGGCTGACTGCAAATAGCGCATATTTGCAATAGCGTCGGTAACAGTAAACTTCTGCTTTCGCATAAAAATAACAGAAATTAGTAAAGTGTTCTCACCCTGAGAACAGCTTTCATCTTAATCTGGCTATTGGCTCCTGAGCGCTCGAGCTGGAAGCGCTGATCCAGTGTCATGTCAGACACATTAAGCAGTCGGACCAAAGGCAGACAGAGTTTGCCCAGAGAGGTTTTCTTCTCATTTTCTTTTACCTGAGGACAAAGAGTAATGGCAGATAGGAGAGAGATATTCACAAGCCAGACATTCACTTCAATACAAACCAGCCCATCATTCATCTGTTATTTAATCGCTTATATCCACAGGCTAATAGGTTAGCGATGTTTGTTATTCCTTTTAAACTCTTTGTATTGAAGACTCATCATGTTTGTATACAGTAATCTAGGATTAACATAATTTTTACCTCAACATTCAACACCTGGCGGTTCACATTGTGTACAAAGAATGTAAAGCATTCTTCATAAACTGGGTCTTTTGAGGCAAACACAACCTGTCAAAAGATAACAATAATTAACAATAATCAATTAAATATTTAAACCACTGTGTGGTTTTAATTATGAGTCTAATTATTTTCACAAAGAACCACATACCTTGCTTTTCTGACTTTGTTGATCCACAGAAAACTCCACAAATGAGTTTGGATCATTAGTTCTTCTGGTGAGCTGCAGTTTAAAATGGACACAGCTTTAAATAAGGGACAATATTTCCCACTAGACATTTTTTCTGCACTTTTAGTTTTGACAGAAATAAACAATCTATTAAAAAACAAAGATTTCAGTTACACTACGTGAGATGTCATTTACATGAACTGAACACAAGATGGCGCCACCAATAACCGCTCAGATGTTTGAATAACAGGTTTGTGAGCCACTGACAATGAGGCAGAATTATGAATATGAAACTATGAGACAGTGAAAAATACTTCATGTTTTACCTCTTAATTTGCATGGGCACATTTTCATAGCCAAGCCACTGGTGAAAACCAGATGAACCAGTTGTAACAATTACATAAAGGCAAAACTGAAAACTGAGACTGACTTTATAAGGTACACAGTTAAAATGATGTGATGTAATCTATGGAATGTTTTATTGGTAAATTTATGATAATGATTTATAATTTGGTCTCACTTCCTGGAAAATGGTAGCTAGGGCTGGGCAATATAGCTAAAACATGTATCATTGTATAATGTTTATAATCAATTTTATATACGTTTATAATTAATTATTCACATTTTACCAGTATTATATATATGGCTGGTTGTAAAAAATGTTTGCACTGTTTTAAAAACGATAGGCTTCATGCAACTAAACTTAATTTACATTCAGATGCATTTAAGTGAAACTATTGTGTGTTATATCAAACATTTTTTCTACCTTTATTGAAAAAACTGTATACATACCGCTACCATTTTATCGCCCAGCCAAGTTCGGCTTTATTTGACTTTATTACACGTCATGAAAAGTACATAAAGTAACCTGCAATTTTATGTTTTAAACAGAGATGGCGGTAGAGTGGCAAAAGTCACAGACTGTAGTCTTAACATGTCAATGCTTATGCACATAAGAACTGATGCACAGGATCTTATGGCTGTTGAGAAGATACCACAACCTGCACATAGGTGTTTTTACATGCATCAGGCCCTTCTGGTTGGCCTTCTATTGAACGCTTTTGGAACAGTAACTATATTACTGCTACTATCGTCACTTTAACAATTCCAACACACTGTCTTGCGTGTTTTCTAGCACCATGGACAGTGTTACACCAGATCACATGGGCAGCAGAGACAGTGATGGACTGAGAAATTATGTTACTCAGAAATAGTTTAAAACCATTGTTCACCTTCCAAAAATGACGTGTATTCGTAAATGTAGAAAAGACTGCAAACTGTGTACTACAGATGAGCTGCGGCCATGTCTTACCCGAGACTCTTTAACAGGTTTTCCATGCTTCTCGTTATGGGTAAATTCTCGTTGATCTTTCTGAAGGCAAGGAAAAAAAGTCAAATAAAATAAGAGATCAAAGAAATAGATAAAACACTTGTTCACGTGTGTGCCGTTTGTGGTGTGAAAGGCTGACTTACAGGCAGATTGGAGGCACTGTCTAGGTATACAGCAAGCATGGCACAAGCGAGCCCGTCATAGGTCTGAAAGGTCAAATTAGAACAAATTTGAAAAAAAGGCAGTAAAGTATTGAAATTTCATCCATTTTATTCTTCAGGTGTTCAAGTTTATGTAACATCCATTTGTACACAATTTTATTATACCTCTTTTAATAGCGATGAGTTTGTGTGTAGAGACAGCCATTGCAACTTCATATGTACCTTACCACTCTCAATGTCCTTCAAGGTAAACCACTGCCAATCATACACAACATTTTATTACAAACACACTGGTTTAACATGGTCTTTAACACATCCAAAAATATGGTTGATCCATTGTATATATCCAAAACAAAATAATATAGTACAAAATCACCCAGATTCTGTTTATCTCACAATCAATAAGGCCTAGAATTAGGTGTGGAAAACCATCCAGGTAAGTGTGACTATAGATTCTGATAAAGTAGAACTGTTTAAATCTCACCTTATCTATTTCTCTCTCTTTCTTTACCTCCCCAAAATCCAGACTACATCTGTATTAGACAATCCAACATCACATATTATCATCATCACATATTATCCACATGCTAGCCATAATTTTATAAATGTTTTCCAATGATTCTCAAGTCTCGCCTCCCCAAAAAGTCATCAGCGTCTGTGTCTTCATCATAAAGTTCCACCTCTAGTTCTTGTCCAGGAGCTTCGTGAATGACAAACTATTAAAAAAACATTATTAAAACATTATTGAGAAGTCTCAGCATTTCCTATTTTCTATCTGAAATAAGCAGTGTTTATTCGACAGATTTCATTTGGGATGATCAGGGAATCCTCATAATGACATCAGCGGTTACCTCATAAACTTCATTCCAGTGTGGATTCAAAGTCTCCTTGATGGTCTTCGTTTTAAACTGCTTGTTTCCGACCCTAAGCACAGTATATGGATCTGACTTGCCCTTCACCAGTCCCATCATGTGCGTGTCCTTGGCTACAAGACTTTGAGCCTCCAAAACATGGACCCGGACTACACCCTGTATACATCAGAAGAAAAACAATGTTAATAATGTTAATAAGGTGATGAATTTCAGAGAATCAATGTAAACACAGAGCATCTTGAACTAGATAACAGCAGGGCTGTTCGAAACATACATAAAGTTCTGTGATTGATTTGACAATGAAAATCAAACAGACGTGGTCTTACTCGAGGCAGTGGAAACCTCATTTCGTCAACCTTGACTTGATCAATCAATGGGAAGCACATCCGATTGGGCAAAACCATGAGAGAGGCGATGATGTCCACAATAGCTGATTCTGACACATGACTAGAGAGCAAACAGATTTTCATATTTACCTGATGAGAAACACGATCAGATTTATTCAATTTCTGGAGATAAAGTAATCGTCTAGATTTCTGCCCCAGGAAAAGCTTTTTGGTAAAACCAAGGTGGCAGGGTATACGTTTCAAAAATGTCATTTTTAAGACATCGTGTGTGTGATAGTATATGATAAACATGAAACAAAAAGGTGCTTAACTTTGTGTCAGTTATATAAAACTAACATTTTAAGCTCTAAAGCTGCAATCCTTAACTCTGCTATACACATAACTCTGCTATACACATAACTCTGCTATACACATAACTCTGCTATACACATAACTTCTACATTGTCATTAAAATGTATGACATAATTTACTGTCCTTAAGCAGTTCCCATTGGGTGACTCTACAGCTTAATGTTCCGTTTCCATTATTTGTTTAGCCCTCGTAGCTTAAATTTGACCTAGTTGCTCATGCTTCTAAATGATGTTATGACTAACTGCTGTCTTACTAGCGCATAGCAAATACATGTTAATGTAAGTTAGTTAACTAAAAGAGTCAGTGAATTAAATGATTAAAATTAATCAATAAAATGTTCATTCTTATGGTATGGCTTCAGTATTTTAGATAATTTAGCAATATAAAAAATTCTCATTACCCTGTCTGATTGCCATGAATATTAAACTAATAAAATTCATGCCTACCTTTAAAGGTTCTGAAAAACTATTACTGAGCTATTCAGCCATGTTCACACACATGAAAAACTTTTTTTACAGTATGAACAAAGCTTTATAATACATTATATACCTCAGGGCTGGACTGTCCAAAAGATTAGTCATTCCAGTCCAATTTATTTGCAGAGCCTAAAAATTTTAAACACAACAGAGATGTTAATGACACATTTATGCTTTTCTACAAAGCAACCAGTTGCTCGCAATTGTTATACTCACTGGTCGACGAATGAAAAACATGGTGACCCCACCTACAAGGGGTGCCTGGCCAATCAGGGGCTCAAGAATTACACGCAACATCCCCTGAAGCTGAAAAAGTAAAATACTTAATCAAATCAATGTTTTTTAGTGATTCCCTTTGCTGTGCCATGAAGCACCAAAACCCAGGCTGTTCTAGGTGCAAATTAGCTCTGCACTTAACTCATTGTTTGATGGAAATATTACAGCCTATCATGAAACGCAAGCTTCATTGTTTACATTTTTCATGTTCCTTCACTAACCTGAAGTCCTTTGACTCCTACTTTGATGGCTGGTTTAACATCAGCATCAATGTCCACATCAGCCTCGTAACTAGATAAGAGAAAAACATGAGTCTTAAAACATAGACTGATATGACTTATTGATATGAGATATAGACTGATATGACTTATTGATATGAGATATAGACTGATATGACTTATTGATGCTTACAGCAGAAAAAAACCACACCTAAGGACTCTTATTAAAGGATTTACTGTAAATTACACACGTACAATTTAGAGTATTTAAGATATTTCCTGAATCTAGTCTATGTTTTTGAAAACCTGCTGCATTATACTGAGCTTTATATATTATTAAACCAAACAATATTATACTGTAAATTATTGGGCATAATTTTGTGGTCTGTTTTAATACTGTGGTCTGATAATGTAAATGTACATAGAATTATATCTGCTGTGCATTAACAGTATCAATGCAACTTAAGTTTTAGTCAGAACTAACAGAACTCTAGTTTAAAGGCTTTGAATGCTATATTGACAACACCTTAACGAAAACATGCTGTAAAAATCATGCAGTATGTTAAGCTGCTGTTATGTGTTAGCAAGAGATGGCAATCAAAACATCGATATTTGATGGCAAAGCTTACAGGATGTTGAGGTCAAGAATGACCTCTCTTGTGTCCAGCTCATGCGTGTACACACGAACACCTGTAACAGTTGGTGCCTGAAACACCAACACACAGTTGTGATCTTTAAGACATTGGTGCAACTACAAACAGATACATATTATCCACTTCTTTATTATAATACATTATATTCATACACGGACAATACAGTGACCAATATTTAAAGATATGCGTAACCAGTGACTGATATATAAAGATATGTATAACAATAAAAAATAATATCACAAACTAATTTTATTAGCAAAAAACAAACAAAACAAAAGTCATATAAGTGATTAAAGTCAATGATTATACAACTAAATTATGACTTTTGGATGAACTAGTTGATGAGCACCTTTCTGTGACTATAAGGGAATTATACCTTTTGTCCCATGTGGACTTTGGTAAAGGTGAAGGTCTTCAGATGAGGGCTGGATGATCTTACGGATGACTGAATATTTTCAATGAGAAGCTTTTCCATGTACATTCCAAAGAACGGCCATGCCTGCTGAAGAATCTGCAATAAACACATTTAAAGGGACGCGGTTTAAACAATAACACACAACAGTACAATCCGTAAATTTGGGCAAACAAAGTTGTGAAACAAAGGACGCAGATCAAGTCTTACCTTGTTGATCCAAGAAGCCTTCTCAACATCTGAAAAATGGATCTGTTGGGAAAAAGAAACAGGAACAGTTCATTTGAGTAATGATGGTTCAGCAGTTTGATAATTGCTTAAATAGTATATGAGCTGTGAATCGTTTCATTTACACCACATTAGGCAAAGGAAAGAATCCTTCCCATAATTTTACATAAATCTTTACTTTTAATCTTTAATTTTTTCACTTAAAATTTTTACTTTTCTTTCTGTAAGACAGTCGTAAAAAGCATTTCACTGCATGTCGTACTGTGTATGATTTTGTATGTGACAAATAAAATTTGAATTTAATTCAGTTTCCATTTCAGAATTTGTTAGCAGACATACATATGAATGAACCCATATTATAGTACTTCATTAAGTTTACAAGAGTTGTTTAAACAAATATTAACAGACCCTAAGGGAAATGTCAAGTACACAAATGTTTACACATCATCTAATGGTGATATGGATGCCTGTAGCCTTTAATTTACATATAGATCAACTGATAAAATCACTCATGTGATCCTGTTGTTTTAGAAGGTAGAAAATAAGCAACCAAACAACCTGAGGCAGCTTTATAAATGGGATATTTTTACATTTTAAATATGTGTTTCGACACCACTGTTTTATTTAAGGGTGTGTTGGTTTCTCATGCTCATAAAACAATCTGAGAAGTCTTTTAAAAGGGCTGGGCAATTTAATTAAGAAACTCAGAGTGCCACCATTGTGTGTGTTGTTCCCAAAGCAACATAACAAGAAGCCACACCTGACAATTCACAACATTGTACTGTTTTGACACCTAGAACAATGTATTGCACAATTAGGAGAGGCTTTAAAAATACAGTAATGTTGTTCTAGTTTCACCATACTAATTGGTCCGCATCTTTAGTGTGTCAACGTATAATTTTGTGCTCACGTGACTTACAATTTAAACTAGCATTATTTATATCTCACATAATGTATTGGCTTTTACGTGCCAAGATCACCCACCCAAGCTGGCATGTTCATGGCCCTCAGTTCAGTTTTGATCACGTCCTTCTCGTTTTCCAAAAAATCAATGGCCGTGTCAATTCTCTGATCTTTCCACTTGCGGTTGTTTTTCCACATGGTCCACATCAGCAAGCTCAGAAGAATCCAGCTGACACTGAGTCCAAAAGAACCGGTCAGATAAACGGGATAGCACAGGACAATCGCTCTCATCATGAACATCAAGAATTCCATGAGCATTTGATTGACATCCGTCGTGCTGAATCCATCTGTACTTTCAGCAGAGATGGAGGGCACTTGACCCTCGCTGACCGCAGCACTCATCTCTATGGAGGTTGGTTTAAATGTCTCGAGCAGACCACGCAGAAGTGAGAATCAGTCTGAATCAGAATCGCATCGCTCTGTGTTTATTCGCTGTGCTGTGGTTCGTCTATTTCTAGTTAATTCCCAAAATAAACGACAAAGCAAACCATCAGATTACAACAGTAAACAAAACGTTTACCGATACGCGCTCAACATGATCGCGTTCAGCATGACCGCGTTCAGTCCATCTGTAGCTGGCGCGCCAACTGTGATTTGGAAAGCTCTGTCAGTTTTTGTAAACTTCCGTGTTTCCCCATCCATTTACTTTTTTACCTGACACGGAGGTAAAGACACGCCTAAATTCCACCCTTTTCTAGTCCTAGCACGTAGTTGACAGACAGGATGATCTTGCATTGACAAAAACAGTTGCAGATTTAGTGGTATGGTATAGCGAGATTTAAGTGACATGATTGTGAAGAGGTAAAAAAATTATATTATTATTGGAAACAGATCGTGTTTTCTTCGAGTCTGAAGCCCAGATTCACAGAAACTAATGTTCTAAACAAAAACAAAATAGTGATAGCTCGCTGTTCATTAACAGACACTAATAAGCGCACTTTAATATTCTTGCAACATTTTCGGTGTTTTTTCCAAAAATATCCCGAGTACTATTAAGAAATGTACGAACGTAATTAAATGTACACCCTGTTATTCCTGCGCCACCTCGCGGAATTTTAAAGCCATTGCAGTTCTATTTGCGTCCAAGCGTTACCTACGCTTTTTAATTATCTTACAGGATAGCTTAATTTATATAATTCACATTAGACTTAATAGAACATATAGAATATAACGCAGAACATGCTTGCTGTTCTTTGGGATCATAGCTGATAGTTTTCTAACATTTTCTTATAGTCTTCGTTCTTTGTAAATGTAAATGTTATACTTTTTGTATATGTATGCCTTTATTAACTGTGTGACCTATTGTAAGCAGTACATTCTCTCATTAAATGCGTTAAACTCTGTGGGCCTGAATGTATTAGTCATTTTTATGACACCGTAAAAACTCTTTAGAATCATTACCCATGAATGATTGTTGCGTGCAATGCACGTTGCTAATCTGTTCATAATCTATAAACACAATACGAGAACTGTTTTATAGGTGAATCAGTAATGTTGACGCTAAAACGGTTAAACATAAGTTGTAACAAAGAAATTAAAAAGGTTTTGTCAGAAGTGGGATTCGAACCCACGCCTCCATTCGGAGACCAGAAGACCCATGTTTTGTGGGAAGGTTTAAACCTTGAGTCTGGCGCCTTAGACCACTCGGCCATCCTGACAACTACAAACCTTGTCAAAACACACCATATTCAGCAGGTTACTGTAACAGTAGTACCGTTAGTATTATATGTATTTTATAATTATCTGGCCAGTTAATATACTAGACAAAAAGATGAATCTGGTTAAATCAAAATCGAATAATTTAATGCACACAAAAAGCTCACGAAAGATTACAAATAAAATCATGGTTCCTAAAAGGTCTACAGCAATATGCGAAGAATATCTAAAGTCATAACTAAAAGAATTTTCTGTTATTACAGACGTGGCACAGTGTAACAGCTCGTAATTTCTATGTCGATTTTGCATAATAATTTTAGTTCATTCTCGTTCCCTTTCACCAGAATCTGTTCTCTGAGGCAGCGCAGCGGTACTTCACCGCGGCGGATCCAAAAGTGACTGTTAGCGGCCGCTCGTTCAACATTACCGGAGCGGTATCAGCGGCATCTGTAAAGTTTACGCTTTCGAGAGAGCACAAAACAGGTGAGTCCTACAGAACAAGGACAGATGTCTACATAATCTGAAATGTATTCATTGACAGAAAAGATCGTGTACATTACATCAGGCAAGAAAGAGAACCCAACAGTGACTCCTACTGGCAAATGGTGAACATTCTTACCCAATAGAAATGTTGTTTTAAAAATTATAGAAGTTAAACTTGTGATCAAATCTAGAGATTGAGTTTGTCACAAAATTGGCTTAATGAGATCAGACTATGCAGGCAGAGAGTACTACAGCCATCTAGTGGCCATTGACATTACATGTAATTGCTATGTTGATTCCAGCAGATGAGGTTTTCCACTTTTGAGGTTTTCACTGTTTTAAATAGTGGAATAAAGATGAAAGATAGAGTTATGACATTTATTAAAAAAACACCAATATCACAAAGTGCCCAAATTTGTCCACACAGATCAAATGAAGGATTCTTTTATTAATTAATAAAGAATCTGACTTACAGAAGATTAATCGGGTATCTTGGAACCTGCTAGTGACAGGACAAACAACTACAGAAAAACAACTATCTAAAAAAGGTGTATATTAGTATTATACTGTGGTTGATGATACAGTTTAATCAACATAACGATACAATGCCATTTTCCATTCATTGTTTCTGGGTTAAAGAACATACATGAATATGGAGCTACATGGGACATAAAAAAGACAGACTTTATTTATTAATATCATTCAAACAAAATCATGTCACTGGAATTTAATTATAGAAATTCAAATACACAAGCTCTCCACTGGGAAACAGTGGCCTCCTAGTCATGGTCTGCAATAGTGTACCGAAAAGCAAGCAAAAATGACATCATTGCTAGGAAATGGAATTGATGAATGTGGGTTTTTGTAAAAACAAGCAGAAGATTGTGTGGTTTCAGACTGGTTTCATTTAGCTTTTAAACTTTAATAGTAAAATTCCAGAAGTTCTGTGGTTGCATGCTCAAATGAGGTATACCATAGTGGAAACAGCAGCATGTTGGATAGTGGACTTACCAGACATTGTGTGGTAGATACTGGGCCAGTACTGACCGCTGTTCCCATTTAGCCACACAGGGATTGTTCTAAAAAATAAAAAAGACTGAAAACTCTTGGCCATAGCGTTTACATGTATGAATGAAGGGGTTTCTTTCAATCATATAACACGCAAACTCTATGCAGTGTTTTATATTTCAGTTTTTACTTGATCAGTGAATCCGACTGTAGATACGATTGGGTAATTCGCAAATAAAGACACTGTTGTAGGTTTTCTTCTATTACTTTACAGTAGATAATCAGATGAACGGAGACTTAGAGGAGCCGTGTTTCCATATCGAACTCTTTTCAATTATTATTGAAGGCTAGATCTTTGGACCTTCACCAGTATGCAAACGTCCAACTTCGTTGATACTACTGCTGTATTCACGATGTGCTCTGTAATATATATTTCGCACATGATGTAATTCTGATGTATGGGATTATTTCTAATCATAGTGCGTTGACCTGACTTGTGTTCACTACATCTTGAAAACCCTCGATCTTACTTAACAAGACAGGCTTTCGTGTCTGGGAAACAGGGTGAATCTCTTCCGCCATAAATCTTCCGCTCTATCACATGAATCCTCTCTCGGCAGAACAACACACTGAGCAGGTCTGTTGATTATTAAACCTGCAACACGATGAGCTGCGGCGGTCAATGATGCTGCAGGTCAGCTGATTACCTCTCACAAGCGTTATCGTTACAGTCATCTGCAAGCGCTGTACCATGCTCTATACAGAGGGGCGTGTAATCCCAGGACCCCATTTCTGTGTTTAGATGATCCCCTTATGAATGGATCACAGATGTTTGCGTTTTAGATGTGCAGTGTTGACTCTGGCGAACACAAAATTTGCAGAACCGGAAGACGAACGTAATTTTTTGTTTCCATTTCTTAAAACGTATTAACATTTCTTCATGGTTCATTGAACCGTAGCAAAGCTATGGCATTGTAATAATTATTAGTCTAAATTGTTAAATTTGTTCTTCACAAAGAATACAACTAAATTAATAATAACTAAATTTAGTATACAGTTGTGAAATTAAGTCATTATGGGTGAGAAACAAATAACAAATGTGGGTCATCAAATAAACCCATCATCTTCTCCTAATCTAATTTTTGTGTTGTTAAAAGCATTACACTTCTTTAGTATCATAGCATATCACGTTTTCTCGTCATTCTTACTTTTTATACTTTGTTTATAGGAAGTGTCAAGAACTCTTTATCATTGGGCTGCTTTGTCAAGGACATACGAACACAAATAAACAACAGGTTTGTCCAAAGAGAAAAACAGGAGAAAATAAAGTTGTCATAACATGTCAGTACAATGTAATACTTGTACATGCTCCTCCACACACTTTCCAGGGTTCATTCACGAACCAATTGTTTTTCATATGCGCATGCTCTTGTTGAGAATATGCTAATCGTTCATTTTCAGGTGCCAATCAAATGAAGCGTTTCTGACACGGTACTCGGGTAGCGCTTGTGGGGCGGAGTCAAGCGCAGAACGGCGAATAAAACCACCGCAGCCCGCGAGCAGACCTCAGTGTGAGGAGAATCATGGCCGTAAATTAAACAGAAAGTTACCATGATAAAAGTTAGGCATTTCTTTCAAATTGCAGCAACAACACCCGTTTTTCTTGTAAATCAACAACCAGTCCATACAGGGTCTGAGGTTTGCTTAAGTTTACAAGGCATCGCTCTTTAAACACCAACTACAGTAACACTCTTTACAGAAAGAATGCGCGAGTCAGTTAGCATTAGCCGGCTAGCAGCGTGCTGACAGCAGCGACAGGAGGCGAACAAAAGATTTCTCTGCATTAGTCCGCCTTCACCAACACTCGGTCCATGTAGCAGAGGCGACTATCAACACAATGCCCGTGTTACTTTTTCTGATAGACACGTCTGCCTCTATGAACCAGCGCTCCTATCTGGGCACTAGCTATCTGGACATAGCGAAGGGCGCAGTTGAGACTTTCCTGAAGGTAAATAAACACCTCTCATCGCATTTTCACGTCACTGAAAACTTACTAAAACAAAACGTCCCTATTTACTTTCTCTCCACAGCTGAGGAGTAGAGACCCAGCCAGCAGAGGAGATAGATACATGTTAGTGAGTTTCGAGGAAGCGCCGGCTGGAATTAAGGTACAGACTTTTTTCTCTCCAACCCCGTTTTATTTCACTCCAGGTACTTTCATCTCTCACTTAGTATGTTTCCGTTTAAGAAACACGACGACTAAATATGTTATGAAAATATTTTGTACTGCATGTATTTGTGTTTAAACATGGCCGACATTTTGTCCAGTGTGGCAGCAGAGAGCTCCGATCTCTCTCTTCTCTATATATGTGTGTGTGTGTATGTATGTGTGTATGAGGAGAGAGATAAGGACCAACCTAACTTTCCACCCAGACAAAGAGACCCTTTGCAGCCCTCTCTTGACCCAGCTCGGATGAATGGGGCTGGCTGAGCAGTTGTGATGCTGGGAGCGAGTGGTTTCATGGGTCTTTACGGAGTCATAACTTACCATTATTTCTATTTTGTCTTGACATTTCAGGCCGGATGGAAGGACAGTCATGCCACTTTTATGACAGAGCTGAGGAACCTCCAAGCAGTTGGATTGACCACTATTGGCCAGTCTTTAAGGACTGCTTTTGATTTGCTCAATCTCAATAGATTAGTTACGGGGATAGACAACTATGGACAGGTATGTTCTGGACCAGGGACTGGTATAAAGTCTGTGGCCTGACCCCATGAGCCCATTCCCACATCTCACAGTTATACAAGCACCCTATAGGTTCACTGTGACACAACCCCGAAAAATCCCTGATAACACACAGTTCTTGATATAGATTGACATGCAAATACAGAAGCAGATAAAGAACCAGTAATTATATGCATGTTTAAATTGTAATTTCAAAATTACAAATATTTAAATTCAAAGTATGCTTCATTGACAGACCTTACGTATAGTTTAAAGAACTGTTTTCTAATTAGAAAGTTGAGTGATAAAACCGTTTACGGTATTCTCGTTTTATGAAAGTAGACCACGCTCATACAGATGCATACATAAAGTTATAGTTCTGTCTGCTTTTTAGCTTTATCTGTTTCTTATGGCCGTGTTTAATATTTAACAAAAACGCATTCAGCTTGCAAGCCTTTATTGTGGCACTGTTATTAAAAAGATTTATACGCCAAAAGCGAGATATGAGAGTGTAAATTACTTTAAGAACAGCACTTGGTCACATTTATTTTTCGTTGCATTTACACTTGCAGCAATTTACAAATAGAATTTAATACTAAACATAGTTGCAGATAGTTTAACCTGCGAATGGAAGAACAGTGTTTCCTTCCAGATGAATTGTGTATAGTGCTACACATCAGCATTTGTTTACAAATTCATTTCTTTGAAGACCCCAATACCCAGTTAATCCCAGGGTCTTGTGTGGATTCTTGTCTTTACGTGGACATTTTGGATATATAGTATTGTATAGGCGATTATATATAATTCTGTCTCTGTTTCTAGTTGGAGTGTAATAGAACAGAAGGTGATGTCTTGAATAAAGGGGTCATTTTCCTCTGGTGGCTTTGATAAATTTAGCTCCAGAAATTCTTACTTTATATCACTGTGAATACATAGTCATGGATCGTTCTTCATTTATGGTGCACATTATTGTTTCTTCAATATGTTGTTATCCATAAAATCTGCATTGTGCTAAAGGTGCAATTAGCTGTAACCATTTAAAGAAAAGAGGCTTTAAAATTATTGCACCGTGTATCTGGGCATGTGTGCAGTATGTTTATACATCAGAAACTGAGCTTTTCAAGCTTTGAATTTGTCTCATGAGCTGCATCTAAAGTGCTTGACTTCATATAGTTGTTTTATAGGTATATTGTCTCTTGTTTTGCAGGGTAAGAACCCTTTTTTCTTGGAACCTGCTATTATTGTGGCCATAACTGATGGCAAAAAGCTGACCAGCAGTTCTGGAGTACAAGACGAGGTGTGTTGGCTCATGGGTTTCTCCTAAGAGCTTCCTTTTGGGATGGCTTCCTGAAGTCGGTGTGGTGAATTAATTTATCCTTTCTCTGCTCCAGTTACATTTACCTCTGACAACACCGTTGCCAGGAAGTGAGCTGACCAAAGAGCCTTTCCGATGGGACCAGCGACTCTTCTCTTTAGTTCTCCGCATTCCAGGCCATGCCTCCGCTGACCCAGAACCAGTGTGTGGAGTTCCACTTGACCCCTCCCCTATCACACCCATGTGTGAAGTCACAGGAGGTGCGTGTATATTTCTTCAGTTCACATACCTGTTTAGATTGATTTTTATGAACATGCATAGCAAACTGTTGTGGCTAATGAAATTCTTTAATTCTAAAAACTCTAATTTAGAGTGCAATATAAGTAATCAAACATTTTGTCATTTGGTTGGTTGGAGGTTTTATCTACCCAATAAATACTCAATAACCTTAAGAGGCTTTTAGCACAGTATTTAATAAAACAATATTGAATATCTTTCATTATATGATACTCATTATATATGACATTTAAAGGAGAATGCATTTATATCTAGTTTATATTTATGTTTAGAGACTTCATAAACTCATGGATTAATTTAATATATGCTTTATGTTGCTTATCCATTGTATTACTTTAAAGATGTGTTATTGTAGCGACTATAACCAGAATCCAGTATGATAGGTTTGGCATGCAGAAACACGTTTGTAAGCAAGTTTAAAAGTTCATAATATTCGTAATATTTAAATGCCACAATTCATGGAGCTGTTTAGTCAGACCTGTCTGTGGTATTTAAGTGCTGTGAAATGGTGTTTGAATTGAACAGAATTGCTTATTTGTGGTGTGTAGGTTCTGACTAGTGCTGACTAGTACAGTTGTCTAATAGAGACAAGCTGAACAAAAAACAGAGAGGAGGTGCTCTCATGCTGATCAAATACTGAACACAATAGGGCAGCTACTGTGTGTGTGCGCGCTTGTGCACGCTCACATGTAAATAGTTTTAGGCTCGCAATTAACTGATAAGGAAAAGCACACAGGAAGCAGATTCTGCTTAAACCAGACAGTGCTTGAAATTAACTTACTGTTCACTGTCCACTGTTGTCTTCAGATACAAATAGCTCTAACCAAAATATGTTTTAAAATTGACTGCTTAACTTGTGTATAATGCATTTGCTAGAAGAATTTAACAAACACCTGTTTCCCCTGTCTCTGTAGGCCGGTCATACAGTGTGTTTTCCCAGAGAATGCTGAACCAGTGCCTGGAGTCTCTAGTGCAGAAGATCCAGAGTGGAGTGGTCATCAATTTTGAGAAAACTGGACCTGACCCCTCGCCCACTGAAGGTGAGGACCGCCCACTATAGATTACAGATTAATGTTCTGGTGAGCTTTTCAAATGTGAAGCGGAAGTGAATATTTGTCAGGGTATGGCAAACTGTATTTGAAATGTGACCTCTGTATTTAACCCATACCGGGTACTAGGGAACACACTCTCACCTGGAGCTATAGCCCCTATCACTGCAGCACCATGGGAGCAACTGTGGAAAAGGTGCCTTGCTCAACGGAACCTCAGTGGTTTCCTGTCAGCATTGGGAATTGAACCTGTGACCTTTGATCATAGTGAAAAAGTGATAAAGTAAAATAACAAAATCGCATGTTTTGTCTTTAATAATGATGAACCTACTGGCATTGCCTTTAATTGGTTAGAGCTGCATTTGAGTAAGATGATAACGTGGGTGGGCAAGTATTTTAATAATCCTACAGGGGACAGTGAGGTGCATTAATAATATGACTGTTTTGTACAACATGCAGCACAGTAAAGATTGAAGAGGATATGCACCATGTGGAAAAAATCCAATATACACAAAATGCGTAAATGTAGTTATTACATGGATGCATGCATTTTAATTCCACAGAAAACTCAATCCAGTTTGGGTGAAAAGCTTGTTTTTGTTTTTTTCTAGATGGTTCGGTAGAGGTGAAGTATGGACCTCAGCCATGGCACAGTTGTCACAAGCTCATCTATGTCAGACCCAACCCTAAAACTGGTGTTCCTGTGGGCCATTGGCCTATCCCAGAATCCTTTTGGCCTGACCAAAACTCTCCTACTTTGGTATGAGGAAACTGTATATGTGTCTTGTATGTTGTACCAATGGTTCAATGTTCTGTATTTTTATATAGGTTTGCTTTATATGCTTTATTGAAACGTGTCTTGGACATGCTATGAAAATGTATCTTTACTGTGTATGATTGTTTGCTCCCCTGCAGCCTCCACGTTCAGCTCACCCACAGGTAAAGTTCTCGTGTGTTGATTCAGAGCCCATGGTGGTGGATAAAGTTCCCTTTGACAAGTATGAGTTGGAGCCCTCACCGCTCACTCAATACATACTGGAGAGAAAATCATCACAGACCTGCTGGCAGGTACCACTCATCATGGTTCATTCAGTCTAGTCATACCCTAGTCACAGGCAGTCTGTACAATCACGTACAGTTTAGAGAACATATTGCTGTTGCCGTGCCTAAAAATTATTTGCTGTATTTTCGCCCAGGTTTATGTGTGTAACAGTGCTAAATATGGGGAACTCGGACAGCCATTTGGCTATCTGAAGGCCAGCACAGCTCTAACCTGTGTCAACTTGTTTGTAATGCCCTATAACTACCCTGTGGTGCTCCCTTTGCTTGGTAAGTTTATCTGATAACATCTTAGTTATCAGAGTTCAACATTCAGTTTAAATAGAATAGCTATACAAAATTGAAATGTAAAAACATATACAAAATTGAAATTTAATTTTAAGCATTGTGCATCAAATTAGATTTGAACTAGCCACTGGTTTGTTTAACTCCTTTGTCAATTGATATAACAATGATAAAGCCATTGCCTTTCCCCATTTCTAGATGACTTAATTACTGTGCATAAATTCAAGCCTCCAGCAAAATGGCGGCAATCTTTTGAAAACTATCTGAAGACTATGCCCCCTTACTACATCACCGTAAGTAATCGAACCACTCTCATTCATGTTAGCATGTGTTTTGCTTGTATTGTGTTTTTTTTTTCTTAATATTTACCCTTCCTGTTCCTGCCAGGCCCTAAGGAAAGCATTAAGAATGATGGGCGCTCCAAACCTGTTGGCAGACAGCATGGAGTATGGCCTCAGCTACAGCGTTGTGTCCTACCTGAAAAAGCTCAGTCAGCAGGTACTTACTAACACGCAGTCTGCTTTTAGAATTTTTCTTAAAAATGCTTCAAAACGCTTCAAAGTGCTTCTGAGATTAATCGGATTTTGAATATTACAGGCGAAGGTGGAGGCGGAACGAGTTTGCGCGTCAGTGGGGAAAAAGGCGGCACCTGAGAGCGGGATTAAACTTCGCTGCAGAAGCTCCGCCCTCTCTCTGGCACACAGGAAGGATTTTACACAGCTGCTGCACAGCATCATGGGAGACGGGCCAGCTCTGCCAGTGGAGGCAAATACAAAGGAGTTTGCTGGGTTTCAGCTTGCTGCTCTGAATAGAGTAAGTACATGCCATGCATGCAGTATATTTTACACTGTGAATGTTTTGTGCTGTTGTCATGAAAATCCACAAAGGGTACCCAAATGAAGGTTGAATTGAATAAGGCCTCTGTTCTAAACTAGACTAAAGCCAAAAGCCAAGAAAAGTTTTAAAACTTTGCAGTTCAAAAAGTTAGAATGTCCCAACAGGACATAAGACATTAAAGGATATTTTGACCAGAAATGTAAGTTTTATCTTAATAATATAAAAAACTTATAATAGAAATTCTGACTGATTTACAGCACTCATTTTCTCATAGGGTTTAAGACCACAAGCATTAAGGAACCCATATGACATCCCTAGAGCTCATCTGCTGGACCAGCTGAGCCGCATGAGGCGTAACCTTCTGCATACTAACGTCTGCATTCTGAAAGGGCAGGATCAAGGTAACCTTCAGGGCTATGAATGGATATTGATTTTCTTGGAGAAAACCTTGCAGTAGTTTCCTGAGTGTCATGGCAAATCTTTCTATTGTATTTTACATTCATGAAGAAAGCACTGAGAACTGTGGTTGTTTTGGAAAAAAATAGTAAAAAATACATTAATTACTATTTACATGATACATTTTGAAAACTATTATCAATTTTTTTATTGTAATTTTTTTTCTAGATCATGTTCACAGTGTGCCTATAGCTCAGATGGGCAACTATCAGGACTTCCTGAAGCATTGCCCCGCCCCTCTGAGAGAGGCAGACCCTGATCAGCCCAAACGTCTGCACACCTTTGGTAACCCCTTCAAACTGGACAAAAAGGTATGTAAAACTTATAAACTGATTTCAAATGCAAAATATCTAGCTTTCAGAAAGAATCACAGGCATTAATCATTTATAAACTGCTGATTTTCTCATATGGCAGGCAATGATGGTGGATGAAGCAGATGAGTTTGTTACTGGCACCCAAGGCAAAGGCAAACGTCCGGGAGAGCCGAGCAGTCCTGCTGGGGTAGGGGCTCCCAAACGCAGGCGCTGTATGTCCCCTCTGCTTCGGCTGGGTCGAACATACACACCACCAAGAACACCGCCAAGAAGTAAGGCCCACACACATACACACACACACACACAATTGGCAAAAGCATGTTTTGTACATAGAGCATTTTTTTATAAATGCATGTTTCATGCTGGTCCATCATAGCTCCAGATAATGTTCAAACAGCATTGGGCATTCACGTCACCAACCATCTGGAGTCCAATCACAACTCGGACATAGAGCTGAGTCCTGGGCCAGAGGCTGAGCCACTTCAACAGAGGAACCACTTCCAGCCGGATGAGGTTGAGAACCAAAAGGAGGGAGTGCAGGAGAATGGCCAGTACAGTGAGAGTGAGCTGTCTCTGGGCAGCGAGGGTGAGGAAGATAACCCACAGCACTATCATTCCCCTTGCCAGCTAAAGAAGATCAGAAACCAGGAGAGCCAAGAGCTTAACTCTGAACTTCGAGTACTTATCACCAAGGAGATCAGGAAACCTGGGAGACGTACGTGATAAGTCACAGCACACACATTTCCATCATTTCCACTTCTGTTTTGTGATTGGGGGGGAGCTCAATAACTAAGGAGCTGACCACCCACAGATATTTTGTCTTGGCCTATGTTAAATCAACCAACTGTGGCCTGCTTTTGACTGCCTTTGCTAAATCTGAAATACTTAAATATTGTTACAGCTGGTTTCCATTTGTAGGTTTTTTTTATCATTTTAATGAGAATTACAGACCTTGGGAATGGATTCATCACCACAGTTTTACAGTTGCCGACTGGTTAACCACAGAGCAAAATCCCCTTTTCTTTCTGTGTTAATGCAGGCTATGATAAAATCTTCTACCTCCTCAAGCAAATCCAGGGCAGTTTGGAAACACGACTGATCTTCCTGCAGAACATAATCAAAGAGGCTGCTAGGTACTACATTCTCCTGTTTAAAGATTTTTTACAATTACATTTATGTATTTAGCAGATGCCTTGTGACTTACAGTGCATTCAAGGTATAAATGTTTATCAGTTTAGTATGTGTGTTCTCCTGGAATTCGAACCGGCGTTTGTGCTGCTAATGCAGTGTTCTACCTATTGAGCTAGTAATATGCTAGACCAAATGTATAAACAGTCCATTTAGTCTGCTATGCTTACATGCCACACACTATATATTATATATATATCATGGTTAGCATAGACAATTTTTATTTCATTTGCATATTGCATATATTTTTGCATAAATATTCTAGCATAGTTATATATTGCTTAGTTAGCCCCTCTTCCAAAAAGGAATGAATAAAAATGCAATAATAGACTTGTGTGTTTAATTAAACATTTTTTTTTATTTTGCAGATTTAAGAAGCGAGTTTTAATTGAGCAGCTGGAGAACTTCTTAGAAGAGATTCACATAAGGGCCAACAGCATGAATCATCTGGATGGTTTCTGAGCACTCCATCTGCCCTACTTGAATTACGCACACACAGATCTGCACTATTTATGTAACATTATTTGGGCCTTGTGCATCTTCAGTCTTTTGGTATTAAAGCTGATTTTGAGGAATTGATGTTGTTGCTACACCTCAGGGCTGGGTGAAATGGGAATCTTTAAAAGAGACACTCAAGCATGCGCTGCTGTTTCTTTTTCATCATTGTTTTTTTCCTTCTAATTGTGCCAAAGATGATTGGAAAAATAACATCAGATTTATCCTTAGCTAATTTGCTTGCTGCAGCCCTCCTACCGTGACTTTAGATTTATGGAGTTAATTACCAATATACACAAGATTTCTTAACAGTTTGGTAGAGAATAACTATCTGCCTTTAGTCTCAGACTAGACAGATGATTCTTGTGTTGGATCACTCCAGTGAACGGATCGTTAATATTCTACACCAATTAAAAAAATGCTAATTATTGAGCAACTTTTATGTCGAGGGTTTACGTTGCTTTAAGTTTTCAGTTACATATAGAATTAAACTGTCACAGTTTGTGTTATTTGAAAAACCATCTCAGGAACTCTTATATTTTACTGGCACCTGAATATTGAGCAGGTGCCAGCAGAGGGACATCCGGAATACTAGAAAGCCAGTTTATATCCTTCAAGGAATTTTCTTTTTTTATAAAACAATTTTGCCACTGCCATCTGTTTTTTTTAATCCATTTTTTATGACACGCATTGCTTATAAATAACATTTTCCTTTAACAAATAACTTTCTGAACTGTCATGGCTCTAGCAACCATCTAGCAGCTGTTTATTTTCTTGTGTAAACAAAATTTAGAATTTCATTTCTTTGAACTTTGAGGTCTCTACTGAAAACTGTAAGTGACTTCTAAAAAACTGATCGGAAGTCAGTATTGAATTTTATTTTACACACAAGGTACCATAGAAGAATGGGTATTAAAAAACATTGACAGACACTCGACAATTAGAGAATTTAAAAGCCACTTGTTCTCTGATATGGGAGGCAGTTGCTGCTAATGTATTCCTACATTGCTGCCAAATATTCTATTTTCCACTATACTACATTTTTGTTTTTGCATTTGCTCTGTCTCATCCTCCCAACCCTGCAACCTAATGTAGGGACCAAATCTTTGACATTTGTGTTAGAGAAAAATTACTCAATGGCTTATTTAAACTATTTTTAATGGTCTGTATATATGTACATGTTGACATTGAAAATATTTAAGAGAATGTTTTGATGCAAAACCTCTTTTTGTATGTATTTGAATAAAGTCTATTTTACACTGTGAATAGTCATGTAAATAAAATGTTTTTCTGTGATGTGTGATTTAAAAATTCTTCACATTTAAACCCATCTGGTTGCAGTAACAAAAGAAACTGATATATGTATTTTATATATTTTAAGTATATATTTTTTATTTGTCTTCACGCTTTGTGCTGATCATACAGGGTTTTTGTTTGTTGTTTAAGGGGAAAAAACTATTTTTAAAATGGCAGTTCTGCCATGTTTATGTTTGTGAAGATTACAGGGGGCAGTTTTGTTCGAGATTGACATGCACTTTCTGTATTGTTGAATGGCATTGTTTTAGTGTGTGTTCAGTGCTGTTTCCAGGCGAATAATGCTATGGTGGCACTTGTTTTTCTCTTTAACTAGAGTGTTTTTGGGTGTAGAGTTGAAAGGGTGTAAAGTTGGCACCTTGGGTGTACAGTTGAAAAACCTTCAAGATCTACAGAGTTCTCAACTTTATACAATCAGTGCTCATGGTGACCAAAAACTTGGACAGACAGCTGATGCATAATGTCAGATGAAGGATCAGCAGGTCAAACTCAGTTAAACATTCCATTATTACTAAAAGGTATCTAAGAACAGCTCAAAAATACTGAAATATCTGCAGAGTAACAGAAGCAGTCTATACCATAATAAAGAATTTCTAATACTCCAGTCTGGCTGTGAGATAAAGATTACATATCAAAATCGAAATATTGTTGAAATAATAGGAATACTAATAATAAATGATGATCATTATTGTTATAGTAGTAGTAGTATCTTACCTGCTGACTTGTGATCAGTGAGATTCCTGTCAGTTGCTTTTTCTCCTGATGGGCCCTGGATATTTATGTCAGGGGTCAGGGGAATGCCAGGTATGCTCCTGGGATTACTTGAGGGGAATGCTGGCACTGAGAGAGTGGAAACTTATGGATATAAATGGACTAAGGGATATCTGTCCTGTGTTTGTGAGTGTGTGTGTGTATATATATATGGATAAGTGTATATTAGCACCATATAATACAGAACACATTTATGACCAACTGTGTGATGTAATGCAGAGCATCTATGAAATATTGTAACGCCATAAGCAAACACATGCTATGCTACAATTAGTGTAAAAATATTTGTTAATTATGTTCAATACTCTATTTGGTGTTTTGATCCTGTAATAATCATTGTGTCAAAGATAACCAAATTCATGCAAAAGTGCACTAGTGCATTAATGCATTAGATGTTTTGAATAGAAAATGAAAAAAAAGAAACAAATTATATTATCAATAGGTTTAAGAGCAGAAAATGCTATAACATTACAGCAATATGTAACATACAGCCAGTCAGATACTATACACAGTATAGGTTTATTAACAGCTGTAATTTGGGTAGTTATTCTAGGTTTTTCTTTTACAAATATAATGGAAAAATATATAAAGCATAACTCCTGTTTTATTGCATGAACAGTCACTAAATTGGAAGAAATGTTTATAAGAAATATAATTATTTTCTAAATTTTAAACACAGATATCAATTCCTCGTTTATTTTAATTTATTTTAATTTTATTTTAAACTACAAAACAAAAGTTTTAATGTTGTCATTACATTTAGAACACACGTAATTGTCTTTAAACCTTTATACAAAGCTGTAAAAGAAAGGATCAATACAGAACATTGATTTAAACGTGTTTAGCACTTGTGGTCACCTGTTGTGCCAAATTCAGTCACTGGGTGGCAGAGTTTTATTCTTTGTGGTCAGTTTAACAAGTTTTCTGACATTAAAACAGTGATAATTTTTTGATACTAAACATACTTTTCTGATAAAATATGGCTATAGAACAACTAAACTTAAGGCTTTTTTTGCTGCTAAAAATATAGGTAAGGCGGCATCAAATTGTCCCACTTCTTGCCATACCTTCTAATATGCAGGCAACCAAAAGTCTGCCGTATTTACATATTGATGATTAGCTGTGTCAGATGTAAAACTCTTGTTCATCTTCCACTGTACCTTCCTGAATACAGTCATTAACTGTTGCGATGCCATTACTGTTGTGTTGTCCTCTGTCCTGCTGTGCCTCTGCATGTAACACACATATATTCGTTGGCTGTGGCTTGTGTACTATGCAGGCTGTGGACTTCACAGATACACTCTGTGTTCTAGATAGTACAGGAGTCCGTGTTAGGAAAGAGGCTTTATTATTAGTCAGCTGAGCAAAGTCAGAACCTCCATCTGATGGTGGAGCAGACTTGGGACGAGGGGGCGGGGTCTTTGAATGTGACCTCGACTGTGGACGGGAATACCCTGAGATCACAGAGAGATCCACTGAGCTGCCACTGATGGTCTGTCCCGTGTCAACATCTGTCTCTTTCGCTCCCACTAGTGTATTGACATTGACACGGAAGATGGGAGACGGCACTGAGAAGCGGTGGGGTTGGAAAATCGTGGGGGAGGCACACGTGGAGCAGAAGTCATCCGTAGGCAGAGAAAAGAGGGACTGCGTGCGGTGACGTTTCCATCCTGCAGGTGAGAGCTCCACGTCTTTCTGGAGCCGCTCCATGCGGATCTCCTGATCGCGCAGGGACGTCTTGGAGGCATGTGCGAACAGCAGAGGAAGGGTCTGGGACCGCGAACATGAGGAGTTTCGATGGTAACGTCGGTTACGATAAGAGGCAGGGCCACGGCCGTATGGTGGAGGGGGAGGAGGCGGCTCAGGTGGAGGTGGAGGGGAGGCGAGAGGAGGATCATCAGGAGGAATATGAGAGAACGTTGCGATGGTGTGCTTTCGGTAAAAAGGTGAACTTTGAACCTGAAAAAGCCAGAATGAATACAGAGCAGTGATTAGTCTACTCTAGTAAATTGTGGGGATTCTATTAACTCAATATATATACTGAAATCATTTGCAAATACTGGGTAAATTTCAGAATGACACACACTGTTTATGTAGATTAACCTGGTTTGTGCTGTTAGATATTTCTACTGAAAACAGAATGCACACACACATGTACAATCATGTTTTTATCATTCCATTGAGTCATGTTGTTTTTATACTGAGGTAATGATATTTTCTATCTTCTAACTCTACCCACAAACCTAAACCTCACATAAACCGTTTATGCATTTTTAGATTTTCATAATAATGGTTAGTATGTTTACGAAAACATTTTTTCATGTGAGGACTGGACCTCAGCTGGACCTTAGCTGGAGCTCACGATGTAGTTCAAAGGGCAAATGTCTACACAAAAGAGACATAACCTGAGTCTCTTTTTAAAGGTCATAAACAACCTAAACAAAAGCAACCATTATAGGAAGGTAATTACATCATAGCCAGATTTTTTCATCAAACATTCCCTTCTAAATAAACTAGTTATATTGCACATATCTCTACAGAAAATGGGACCCACACACTAAACCTGTATGCATGGAAAAAACATTGTGCGTCTCTGTGCAAAGATCAACCCAAACAAACCAAGAGACAGACACATTAGTACATGGGCTGAAAATGAAGGATTAAAAAAAGCAGAGAATGGAACTCTCCTCAGGACACAGCACAGCTCAGAAATTCATCAGCACACACACAACTTCTTAACTCGTTTTACATAACACAGACCTGTGGTCGTATAAAAATTAAGCATCAACATAAAGTCTCTGTGGAGGATAATTTTGCTGTGAGCCGTCAGATTCAATTTGACATTTGACAATAACAGCTTGGAAAAATCAGCCATGTTCCTGCAACTGCCAAACCAAACACAAAGTGGGAATGTGGCTTTGATAAGGCAACTGTATACCTGTGTGTGTGTGTGTGTCTGTGTGAGAGAGAGAGAGAAAAAGATGGAGGAAAATTTACTTTTTAAACTCAGCATTAAGTGTGTGTGTCCATGAGAGTAACAGAGTTCCACTGTTTCCTCCTTTACACCTCACTGCACATTCCCTTTAGCCTTCTATTTCTACCTCTATTATTTTTGCATCCATCCATCTTTGTGCCTCTTTTTCCTTACTGTTCCACTCACACAATTCCCACGTTCTCCGCATGCATTTGTCTTGCTTCCCACACAATTTTGTTTAATTTCCATGTACTACATCTTCCTTTCAGACTTTTCATTTTCATTGTTTACTGTTTCACCCTCTTGTAAGTTTCCAGCTGAAGCCCTGTCTCTGGTTATTCTCTAAACATGAAACTGGCCACAGAGCAACACAGGTCTGATGTAAATGCTGAGAAGAACTGTTTGTATGTCTATACACTCGGTGTAAGCTGTGCTTATTCATTGGAAAGAGATAATGTGTATTAAGCGTAAAATCCTCACTGTGCCATTTGGCAGCAGCAGGGGTTGCTAAGTAATGAGGCTGGAGTTGTGACAGGGAGCCAAACCCCGCTTTGATCTCAGCTAATCCAGGTCAGACAGAATGGACCTGTACACGTTTGTTAGTTATTGTGGCTGTTCTAAGGTTTGTTTGAGTGTCCTCACATTGTGAAGTTTTTTTACACACACACAAAATCAAAGTGTTTGGATTCCATTTTTTTTAACCTGGATGCATATTTTAAATGCGATTTTGTAACGTTAAATTAGTTTCATGATCGTGATGTGTCTTGATTTGCATATGATTTGCATTTGTTTATTTGCATATTCAGTTTTTGTGTTCACGTCATTTAAAGCAAACATAGTGAAACTTTCCTTTGCCTGCTGATTGAAAACACTTCACTTAAAAGTTGTTATTGCTATATGTTATGGAAAAGAGTATACACAGAAATATATCTTTATGCTCAATTACCTGTAGCAATATTTTGTTCCCATCATAATCGCTTGTTTGCCAGCGGATGACACTGATGGGTGTGCAGGGCCGTGGCAGCAGTGGCACAAGTTCCCCGATGTCCCTCACTCGAATCTCCATCACAGCATTTTCAGTGGGGGTGGGGCTCTGACCCCGAGGCATCCTCTTGAATGACAGCTGGATTTCTGTTTCACGGTTGGAGTAGATCACACAAAAGCAAAAATCGTCTTTCCTCTGGGCCAGCCTTCGACGTAGGAGCAACCTGTACAGACGCACCTGTTCAGTATAGGTCTCATAACGACAGTACACGGTGAAGCGCACAATCTCTTTCCCATAGTGCACCTGGCGAAGTGCCCATAGTGGTGTGCCTGGTGCCAGCGTAATGAAGTCTTGGCTGGCGGGTGAAAAGGGTAACAGCCCTCGTCCATTCACCCGCTCTGTGTGGTGGTACCTCCATGGAGGGCATCTCAGCTGACTGTGGAGACGTCTGAGGCTCTCCTCACCTCCACACTCCTCTTGCAGGAAGAGAATGACAGCCAAGGCTGGCTGCGGTGGCGATGGTTCGGTGGAGCGCTGCAGGTGGACTTTGGTCTTTCGAGATACACTGGATGCGCGTTCTGACACCCTGAAGAGGGTGAGATCAGGGTGGAGCCAAGAGAGGACAAGATCAGCAGCTCTCTGGAGGGTTTTGGCCTGACCTGGGTCAGTGATGATGTGGACAGAAACTAGGAAAGGGTCTTGTAGGTCTCCCATGGACATATCACCTATCATGAACAAGCAAAGATAATAATCCAGTCACATATCCAACTGTACAAATCCACTTTATTTTACATTAAAGAAGCCAATGTCTACAAAATGTTCTTTTTTCAAATAGAAAGCATTGTGGGTTTGGTATAGTGCCGCAGCAGGTAGCGCACTTGCGTTTTTTAACACTTTTTGTGTTATAGTCTATAATTTTTATACATTTTCCTGTTTTCTGTGTTTTCTTTTCAATATAGTAAAGCTGCTTTAAAACAATGCAACATAGTAAAAGCACTATATAAATACATTTCAAGTGATTCAAATACACAAGTGCTGGTGGCTTGTGGGGACCCTCCCTTTCCTGTCTGAAAATTGTGCAGTAGAGGCTAAAAAGTAACTACTATAAAATAAGTAGTTATAAAATACCTACTGCAAGAAATGAAAAAATTGATGGGCCCTCAAGACTGAATGAAATCTTTTCATCCATTTGCTGTTTTGCTCTGTAAGCAGACTGTACACCACAGCCTCATTAATTGCATTAGTGGAAGGCTAGTAACCCTGGAGAAATGTTTTGGCTCCCTGTAGGACTTCTGAGTTAAGTTTGCCCTTCTACTGAACTTTTGACCAGGACCAAAACCTGACACACACACACACACACACACACACTAGTACGTTAACAACCTGTTAACAACCTGATGAGGGTTTCTGTCATTTCTGACTGCAGCATAAAACCAAAACACAATGTCTGCAAAAACTAAAGAAACGTTTGCCATGAAACTTACTAAAATAATGTTTGAAGTTACATGCAAAAACATTTAGAGAAATTCTACATAATGGAACAATTTATTTTAAACCCTATTGCTAATATACAAATCTGATTGGCTGAGCATTTACTTCGAAGTGCAACATCAGCAGAAATCTTTGTTGTAATCATGACATGACGACACACAAAATCAGAATCACAAATTTCCCATTAAGAAACAGAAAGTGGCCACTGCATGGACAGCTGTCTTTTTCTTTTTGCTCTACTGTTTTTGCCCCAAACTCCGTCTCCTGACTCAGGGGACACGTCCCACTTTGTTTGTTGTTTAAGGTTGGGGGCACCAGAGGCCGAGGGAACGCTATGCTTTTACACACAATAACACACTCACACAGGTAAACACACTTCTCTAGTTGCACTGCACTCATGCAGGTGTAACTGACGCACACCTGAGTGCTATAAAGGGTTCTTTTTGTCCATTAGTGTGGATGTATGTTCACTGGGCAAAGCATCAAAAGACATTTTTAATACACTTTATTCTCTGTTGTTTGAGTTTTTTCTGTTTTATGATATTTAGACACAAACACAAAAACACGACCATATCAGGTCTAATGTAGTCTAGTTATTAAAATTTTAACTATTAAAGATAAGAATCAAGATAAATATGCTTGTTAACATATGAGCCTTGAGGCTTTTCAACTGTATATGCTATATATCGTCACCTATACTGCTATAGCATAATACTGTAAGTTAACAAAATTAGGATTTTTATCCAATCCAATGCTCTCTGAAATAGCTCCTCCTAATATTAACATCTTGCAAGTAGACTCACAGTTGTGACATAACTAAAGTCTATTTAAAAAATAAAGGATGAACCAGTGATATGTCCAGCCGAAACTTCAACAGGAAATGTGCACAGGACAGAAAACTGCTCGTCAAGTGTTTTCATTAGGCTTCCTTTCCTGTCTAGATTCACATCTCTAGATTCATAGTAGGTTTATAGCTGTGAAATAACTAAAGCCATAACTAAAGAAAATAAGGGACGAACCCAGTGATATGTCCAGCCAAACCTTCAACAGTAAAATATGTAAACACAGGACAGAAAACTGCTCAAGTATTTGAACATCCTTTTTCTGTCTACAGACACAACTCAACTGGGTTTGGCTGCCATTCGAGAAGTCTTGATCACTTTTAACCATCTCTAATTTCTGCTGAATCTAGAGTGGAATGTAATCTGTTTAACTGTGATGCGCTTAAGAAACAGTATTAAATTAGACCCCATAATTACAATCAGCTTAATGTACCATCCCTAATACACAATTCTCAAAATCCAAAGCAAGGTAAAGAAGATGCACTTGATTCTGGTTTCTGTTCAAGCAGTGCATTCATGTTGACAGTAGTGTGACATCTCAGTTTTGGTTGGTATGGTTGAAGCCTAAGATCTCTTTTAAAGAATTTTAAAAAACTATATACAGAGAACATGGAAAAAATACTTCCAGAACCAAAGCAAATAAAAAATGGATGGTCAATGTTATACTCTATAAACAGGAAAAAGCTCACTGAAAATATGAGAAGATTCAAAATAGTTAAAAGTTCACAGGAGAGCTGCATAAGTAAAGATAAAGTCTAATAGAACTTGAGATCGGGCAATGAGTAGTTATTAATGGCAGAATTTAAAGAAAGCATACTGTCATACAGTTGAAAACGGGACAGAAACAAGAACAGGAAATTTGGTAGAGAGAGGAAGAGATAAAGAGAGAGAAAGACTGAGAGTGAGAGAGAGAGACATTCCCCCTCTTATGCCAAGAAAGTAGGAATGAGACAATGGAATATTCACTGCTCTGAACATAAATCAATAAAAACACACACACTGGTTTTCTCTCTTGGTTGGGCAGGATGACAATTTACAGAAATAAATGTATAATGCCATTCATACATTAAAATAATGAAATGGGAATTGTTAATGCAAATATATTATATCAATTAATTAAATAATATTGGTTTGCAATATTCTGCAAGGAGTTCTCCAAAAAGGTCCACAGACCCTTAGAATTTAGTCCCACCCCTAATTAAGCACACCTGATAACCTGACACTAGATAACAGATAAGGTCTTTGGGACTGCCGGAACCATTCAGGTGTGTTGGAGTAGGATTAAGCTAAATTCTGGAGATCTGTGGATCTCCAGGAACATGGATTGGAGACTCCTACTGTTCAACACTGCTGGCATCCCTCCACCTCCCTATTCCCGTTTATTATCTATACGCGTCATAGTCTACTGTGTATTAAATTAGCAGCCCATAGGACGTGTAAAGCTCACATTAAACTGTCCATCATGAACAGCAAGCCATTTACTGTATATTTACCCTTATCCTACTTATGGATTTGAAACATTTCTCGCCCACCCTTCTTCTCCCTCTCGAATGGACAGTTGTTTTCTCCATTTACTGCCTCTAACTCCATATCGAACCACTTTTCGTCACTAAATTATACACAGTCTATTATGTTGTGTCCTTGATGGGCTCTA
>JAZGTJ010003845.1:0-33297 GCA_036877575.1 Botia almorhae
AAAGATCCGCTATTCAGTGTGCGACTCGAGCAAGAAGTTCGAGAAGGTGTGGGGACCTTTCCTAAAATACTTTGAGAACCTTAAGTCAAATTGAAGTACCTTCACCTTTTGTTTTGTTGTTTTTAAGAATATACACTTGACTTCCAGCAGCTCTCTAGAATACTCCAGGAATAATACTCCTTGGGAACTATGGTCTGTATGTGTGGCTAGTGGGAATGGAGGGATGTTTATGTTGGATTACTATGGAAAATGTACAATGTTTGAACATACTGTATGTAAGAGGGGATAAAATTGTAAAATTCAATAAAAATATCTAAGAGTAAAAGTAACACAACACTTATTAGCACAAAACTAATTTGTGCTAATATTACCATCAAATATTTTTTTAAGATGTGATTGAGCAACACAATATGTGAAATGATAAAATCTAAATAGAAACTAAACGACTGAGGATCACACACTACCCACCTGTCAAGTCATATTGAACACAACAAACCCTCACAGAAACAGATGTGAGCTGCCTGCTGTACCTGTTAGTTCAGATCTGAGTAGTCAAGCTTCATACACTGTGAGATTTTCTCTGAAGTCAATTCGAAATGTCATACATGTCTGATATCCTCTGACTAGATGAGATCTGAAAGTCTGTACCTACCAAACACTACACGTTGCGGAATCTTTCAACTCCGACGGCCCAAAATCTGCAGGTTGCCTCAGACTCGCTGTAGTTTTCACACACCCACCCTGACTGCTTATGTTCCACAGTTTAATCCAGCCTCAAGATGTCTTAATTCAGATGACTTTGTTGAAATTCAACAATTCTATGCAGAAATATGAAATTTGATAGTTTGCAGATCTCCTTAACTTTAATGCTTCTAAAGACTCTTTCAAAAAGTTGTTAAAATTCTTCCTTTTCTGCAACAACCAACTGCTGGGTTTAGATGCCTGCTGAAAATGTCAAGCTGATGCTTCTAAAACATTCCCAATGACAGTTTTATTTGTTAAAAAATGGCTGTTTGATGTGAAGCCAATGACAGTCACTCAACAGAAATCCCCTAAAGTTCTCCAGGGTGAGAAAAAAGAACATCCTGGCTTTTTGACCAGCTTCTAATGGTCAAATACAAACACGCACAGAAAAACATTGCTATGCTTTCTTCCACTGTAGACATCACAGTTTGAGATAGATATTCTGCCTAAAGCAAAATCAGACTTACTTGTTCTAAACAACATGTGGCTGGGGCTGTCTACATCCTTGCTGAGGTGTTGCTGGATATTAGGTAGCAGAGGGCATTGAGTTATTTTGGCCGTGAAGATGATGTTGTGCAGGGTGGACTGCCATAAAGCAGCAGAAAGGCTCTTGTTTCTCACTCAGTGCTAATCTGTCCTGTCAGTCTGTGAATTATATTCATTGGCTGCCGATTGCCAGTTCTCCATATCATTGGCCGCATCTGCTCCTGTGTCTGTCGCAGGTGATGAGAGCACCATATATAACACTGTTATGGCTGCTCTCACACACTGTTTCACAGTGAGAATTATGAGTCCACTTATGATAAAGCTAAGCCTATTTCAGCCTTTGCCATAGTGTGTGTGTGGTGCTGATAGATAGAATAATGTCTGTAGAAACTGATCTCCTCTAGTTCTAGTGATTTAGCACACATTTCTGTTACCTCTAAACCATTCTGTCTCATAGTGTAATATTGCAGCTGAAGCAATGATACTGAAATATTGTGTCATAATGACAAAGAAAGCTCTCATATTTGTTTTTAGGTTAGAAATGCTTTAATAGGCACTTTTAGTGAAAGTTTATTATTGGGACAGTCTCCACGGACCATTCTGAAGTTAAGTGCTTTGCCTATATGACTGTTGATAGCCATCCATTGTGGGGTTTAAACCTGCAGCCTTTTGGTTACCATTGTCAACCACTATGCCAGACTAGCCACCTTTTATGGTCTATTTTTGCTGCCAAGGTTAGCCGCAAGCCCTACATAGACTACAAAACTGTCCTCACTATGATTACTTTTGAATATATAGATAATGTTAATTCTGTAGCCAGAGAGAATGAGACATTCTGTGTATGTTGACAGCCATGTGAAAGAACAGAACATGTATTACTTACTAAAGTCCATACATGTGTATAGCTATTTTCATCAATGTTTTGTCAAGCTGTTTTGTTTGTTTGCTTTTAGGGTGTACCAGGTGCCAATGGAGGGCCTGGCAGGGATGGACCTCCAGGACAGAGAGTAAGAATCTTTTAATAGCTACTTGAAGGAAAATTAAGGAAGTTAAAACAAATTTTACGACTTGACCAGTAAATTAAGTGTAAATGATGATATCACACCTTTAAGTAAACACTTTGAAAACCATCATCAGTTTTCTTAAAGGTTTTAAATGACAAAGGTACGATGTAAAAGAGATTTAAAGAAGAGAATCCTGCTGAATGAGGAAAAAGAGTCTCTTCATATGATTGAAATGATTCAGTCACAGGACTAGTCAATAACACAGCAGTATAAGCTTATCACATCTGTGCCACTAGACTGATATAATAACTGCTCAGTGTGTTGGTTTTCTTTATTGATTGAGTCTCCAAACCGAATTAAGTCAAATGTAAACAAAGACACATTTGATATTTTGGATCATGTATGATTTACAGGTTTTTGTAAGCTTGCACTCTCATAATAATGAATGTATTTTAATTGCCTTTTCTGAGTCTAGACATTTTATGTCATATATAGTCAAAGATGTATTTAATTGGACAGTTCACCTTAAAAAAAGTTGTTTATTTACCCTCATATGTTTCTCCTTCTTTCTTAGACCACAAAAGGAGGTGTTAGGCAGGATGTTGCTGTTTTACATACAATGAAAAGTGAATGGTGACCAAGTGCTGTCAAGTTCTTAATGCTGACAGAATTTTCGTTTTTGGGGGAACTAACCCTTTATAATGTATATAACATATACCCTTTATATATTATATAACCCTTTATTTATGTTCGTTATGGAATTGCATATGCATGTAGCCTATATAGAGAATACAGAGAAATTGTAGGACTCATTCTGTGAACTGCAATAAAAATATGCACAAGGTGATTATTTGATTACAATTCCCATAGCTGTGTGCTGTAATTAAATGTTAATGTCTTAGCAAGAGAGAGCAGCTCAGTTTAGTAATGAGCAGCCTGAGTGAAAATGTTTGAGTAAATCTGTCAATTTAGACCAGAACAGAAAAACAAAGGGTACAAATGAAGGTGTTTACACCTCGCCGCAGCTTTTTCTGAGGTGATTTAAAGCAGGTTGAGGAATAAATCCATTGCTGTTCCACAAAAAGTAACTCAATATGACAGCCAAACAAAGAAAGCAGATGTTTGGCTTTGAACTTATGGTAATGTCTAGGAAAAACTTTTGTAAAAAAAACAAATACATAAAAGAATATTATACAGTTCCAAGGTTAACAAATGGGTTGTGTAATCTGTAAATGACATGAAATGAGGTGCTGAAGAAATTATTTATTACATCTAAGATTATCAGCAACAAAAACAGACTTGTACCATGTACAAAACATCTACAATCACCTGGTTAGTGTGAGATGACATTTACTGACATAAACTGATGACACAGTTTAAAGTGAAATTGTGTGTGTTCTGCCATGTCACTATTGTTGTATCAGTAATAGTGTATTTGGCTCACATTATGCCTGAAAGGTTTTGTAAGGAAAAACAGAGCACAAGCAGAACTTTAATTAAGCAAAGAGGTGTTTATAGCATGATTCCTGCATGACTTCTTTACGAGAAAGGTTTTCCATCTCGGACTACTGTGACCTCAAAGACTCAGCCACGTGGGATTGCATATGCTGCGTGCATAAGAACTATTTTAAGGGTTTACGCTCTTGAAGTGTGGTACTCCGAAATTGCCGTTATGTATGATACATTGTTTTCCCCTCAAACTTATACTGGCCTGTTTGCCAAGAAAGCCTGATATTTAGGGCAATGAGGCATGTTCAATGGAAGAACACTTAGACTCAGTTGGTTTGCTCGCTTAAAGGCATCAACCAGAGCTGTGTTTTAAAATTTGTACAGACAGATTTGACTAAGTTATTGTTGTTCAGCCTTTATTGCCTATTGAGATGCTTTCAATACATCACAGAATTCCACATTAAAGCAGTAGTGCTATGGTTCAAGCTACCTCTTCCACATTAACAGGATGATATTGGTCCGGACGGAATTATTTATCAGTATAAATATATTTATTGGTTAATATTAGTTATGTAAATGGATGCTTATTTTTGCCTACACCTTACTTTTGCCATAATCTATTGTATCTTAAAGGGATAGTGCTTGATAATGGCAAAGACTAAGCTATTTCTCAAAGAACATTTTCCTTTGGTGGTCCTCCATTTTAATAGAATTGTATCTGTTCAAACAAAGCTTTATCTTTCGCTCATCTAAAAAGGATTAGTTATCCATATTTCATAATGTACAATATAATGCTGTTCTTAACTTTGACATTGACAAAAGCTGTAGATTTTAGTTTCTGTGTATATTATCTTTATATTCAAATGATAACAATAATTGTTGGCTTTAGACAGAATTTTAATAGCAGTACATCCCTGCTACCAGTTGACTGTCAAGTCAAAACACGTCCACCTGTTTTGTTGTTACTTTCCTCCATGGACCACAGGGAGTCTGCGGATCTGGTCTTTTGCATTAAGATTTATGGCTATTCTACTGTTCCAAAGGAGGTTCATGTCGCCAGTCCACAGAGGTCGGCCAAAGTAGAACACATGCTGAAGCCAACCTTACTTATGCAGTCCAATCTCAAACACACTTTTAGCGGAGTGAAAACTGTACAGTCTGCATATAGTCCTTATTTCTGTCTACCCTTTCATTTATTCTGCTGAGAAAGACTGAGACCTTTGTTTTACTGGCTGTGCTTTATACCTAAAGAAAATGTGATGCTGCCTTCGTTGGTACAAAAATTTTAAAAGTTTATTTTAAGCTGAGCTGTGTATGTGGTAATGAGAAATTCTGTCTTTGTAGGGGCTACCAGGTAAAGATGGACCCCAGGGACGTCAGGGCCCTCCAGGGCCAATGGTATGCAACGAGATAAAATCAGATATTTTTTTAGACATTTATCTGACACTTTTATCTAAACTAGAAATGTCTTGCCCTCTCCATATTTTTTGCAGGGAAGCCCTGGAGCTCCTGGGGCCCCAGGATCAAGTGGACCACCAGGACCACTTGGTGAACAGGGACTGCCTGTAAGTATTGGATTACAGTCATGTTGAACTAGCTAAACTTAGAGCTATAGACTAGCCATATCATTAGTCATCAATGTGAGATCAGTTTTCTTCAGCCTACTGATATTTATTAGGTTTGTGTCACTCTGGACTGTAAGCAAGTAGTTAAAGTGTTAGTGTCAGCTTTGTTAATGTGGTTTTGGGGTTTTATTTGTTCAGTTAAAGGAATAATAAGTATGAATTCTGGGAATTTCATACCCCAGAGCAGAACATGAAGGAAACCAACACTTCTCCAGTGTTTTCCAGTCTTCTAAACTCAGGTTTTAAGCATTCATTCTCAGGAGGCATATGATGAGAAATTATTTGTGACCACAGACACTGATATCTTGCCAAATTTGAGCATGGTTTGTGACATTGTTGAAATCTCCTTTGGGACTCTAAAACTGCAGGTTACTTGTGAGATTATAAGGGTCTTTTTCCCAGAACAAGCATTGGAGAAGCAGGAGACTTGAGCAATAGTCCCAGTTTTCTGTCCAGCTGGAATGTAGAGCTCCATTTGAGCCCAGTTATACTGTTCATCCCAGAGATTGGCACGGTTTTGGCTTGGAAGCACTTAGAACATTTCTAGCTTGGCTAAGTTTCAGCCCCCACAATTCTATCCTGTACAGTATGATCAGAGAGAGACCTACAATTTGAGAAACGTCAGATATTGTTTACATAGTACCCCTGATTGAAATGTTTGTTTCTTATTTTCAGCCATCTGAAGTAACATCAGTCTCTATTAGTTTCCTGCGGCGACACCTGTTTAAATTTCAGTTAGTAAGAGAGCTCTGTTATCTACCGTGCGTTCTCAAATATTCTGTCTTCACAACGTAAAAGAGAACCATATGCTTCTCCACAGTCAATGTGGAACATCTGCAGGAAGCTCTGTTGCAGTGTGGCCCCATGACACTGATTGGAAACCTGCAGAGCTTTATTTTTATAGGAACTGGATGAGAGATTGTCAGTCAGATGACAGGTTTATGATCAGTGTGGGCACAGTTTATTGGATAGAAGGACTTAGTTAGTTCTCATTGTTAGTTCTACAGTGGTATTCAATATAGATTCACAAAACATCTGTTTCCCTTTAATTTGATGTGTGAAATTCATACAGTGCTTTAAATCTTCTGTATGATCATATTTGCTCATATTTTGTCCCAACCGTATGTCCAGGTTTCATCTGTACCCCACAGCCTATGATGACTGTTTCTCAGGGTTACATCTAATTTTTACCCAGATGTTTCATAATATCAGAATTGTTTAGCAGCCACAGCACTCTGGCCATGAATCCTTCTCTATTTTCCAATGCATTAGCTCAATGATGCATCCGTTTTATGTACTTGGCTTTCATGTTTCATCTTAAGCTGATCCCTCTTGCAGAGCGCAGACTAATCTTCCTCTCTGAACAGTCGTTCATGTCTTTGTTTAATTTTTGTCATCTTTGAAGACACATGATTCACATGTTCCTGAATTGTATCTTTACTAGTAGAGTTTGCACATGTTTGTCCATCTCACTTTTATTCCAGTCATTTCCAAGCCCATGTTTACATGACATTATGGGATGGATCAGGTTGGCTACTAGTCTATGAACAGACTAGTCAACTAATCGTTAGAGATGTTTTTCATTTATTTGACCATTTATACCACTTGTGTTACAAATACCAGCCTTGATCAAAACAATTACTGTCAGATCATAAATCTCCAGCTGTTCCTGTTTTTATGCCGGATGTTTTTTTTTGTGTGGACTCTGATAGGTTTGTACAATAAAGGTACAGATGTTTAGCCCACATTTATTTGCTGTCATTTACCCCATTGAAGGTCTTTCTTCCATGTTTTTCTATGTAAACAGATGTCTGGCAATAATGTCCTGTCATTCAGACAACCCACATAGTTAAGTATGAAAATATGTAGTACATCTCTGACTTAAATCTTCACTCTATCTTTTACAGGGGCCTTCCGGCACTAAGGGCGAGCGAGGAGAGAGAGTAAGTCTGATTTCCAACCTGCCTCTAAACTACCGTAGGCTTTAGATTGGGGTGGCGGTGCGTGGCCTTCAATGGCACGCATAATAGCGGTTTATCAGCACCCAGGATTAGGAAGCTCGCTGGCAGAGTGTTGATAAAAATCAGCAGAAGCAGCAGCATGCAACTACAGCTCCTTCTCTTTGTCACTTTCTCGCGCCATGCTTTGAGTTTTTAATTTAATCGCCGCCATAGCTATTTGTCAAACCTCACAGTGAGACTCAGCCCAGAGCTTTTATACAGCAACATAATCTTTTATTCTTCTGTTCTGATTTTTCCACTGCTGTGGTACTAAGCGCCACACAAAGGGTGTTAAATTGGGTGAATTAAACACCCACGTCGTACAGGCTATTAGCCTCTTTTTAAAACAGCAAAAGTGGATTTGTGTGCTTGTGTTTTTATGTCCCTGCAGGCTGTCAGTAATGTAATTCTATTTTGTTTGTTTGTAAAGGGTGATATGCAGTCTCAGGCAGTTGTTCGCGCCATAGCACGTCAAGTTTGTGAGCAGCTAATTCAGAGTGAGTTCCTTGCCTGTGTGCACCCATATTTGTAGTTGTGTATCTTGCTGACCTGCAAGTAAATGTCATTGAAATCATACTTTTTCACACCTAATTTCTTCATCCTCTCCTCTCAGGTCACTTGTCCCGATACAACTCTATTCTGAATCAGATTCCCAGTCAGTCTGTTTCAGTCAGGACAGTACAAGGTCCTCCAGGTGAGGCTGGTCGGCCAGGACCT
This sequence comes from Botia almorhae, assembly GCA_036877575.1. Classification (NCBI taxonomy): domain Eukaryota; kingdom Metazoa; phylum Chordata; class Actinopteri; order Cypriniformes; family Botiidae; genus Botia; species Botia almorhae. The sequence continues at coordinate 8,026 of JAZGTJ010003845.1, forward strand.
CAGGGGCCACAGGGTGAGCAAGGTCCTCCTGGCAGACCAGGATTTCCTGGACCCAGTGGGCAAAACGGACGCCCAGGAGAGAGAGGTAAACATTCTCTGTATTTAAAATAACCTACAACATCTATAGAGATATCATTTTGTCCATGTCATACAATATAGTATGCATAATTTAACAGTGCATGTTTTGAATTTGTAGGCAATAAATTGTTTGCAGTAAATTATGTATAATCTGCTGTATTTACCCATTATGTTTATAAACATTAATTTGAAATAAGTTTGGAGGTTGAATTGTGGAGAATTGTACCTGAGGCATATTACATGCATAGGCAAAATTAATAGCGAAATGAATAATGAATTACTAGTAAATGTTTAGTTCTAAATGTAGTGTTACCACCCATTATCGTATCCTTAAGAGAAATACAGATGCAACATTTACTCTAGAACAGTTTAAGGTTAAGCAGTGATCCTACAATACTAGTTGTGACCCCACCAGTTTCTGGCATTCTTAGTGATTGAATCCCTTAATTCTAGGCTGACAGCCCAGGCCCAACCACTACTCTACCACTCATCATAAACAATATGTAAATAAAATCTTTTATTGTTAATGTTAGATAGCCAAGATCAGCTACTCCAAAGAAACCACAGAAACACTGCATATGCTTTGATTTCTTTAGTCTGTCAGTCTTAAATTTTCACTAATAACCTCAGAAGCAACCCAAAGTCCCACAAACTTAAACTTTCTGTGTATTCATCTGTGTAAGACGTAGGTTGGAATTATGATCCCTCTGACTGTATATTGCTCTGGGTACCCTTATCTTTTAAAATAAATTGTTGTGGGCCCCCCAGAGCTGTGGGCCCCAAAATTTGATACCACCTTTTACGCCTCAGTCTACTCTACAGCCTTGAAGACTGTACACCAAGTGCTATAGATACACATGATGCTCCTGCTGGGAGCAGCAGGGTCTTTATTATCATGAGTGACTGTCTACAGCCCCTAGTCTACTGTCCTTAATTAGAACAGCTCTGATAACAAAGCCTGAGGTTTCAGCATGAGAGCAATCAACATATTTTCATGATTAATCCTGTTTCGTCCATCTGATCTGCACAATCAAACAACTAGATACCAAATATCAACATGCCAGAGCAAAACAGATCTACTAATGAGCGATAACACATGGAATAAGTGTCTGTTTGTTAACAATTATCCTATAATCAGTAATCTAATTCAAAGCTTTGTCAGGCCTGTATTATATAATCTCTGCGAAACTCAATCTGTGATCCACACAAATACTATTACTGTTAGAATCTCTCTCTCAGCAGTTGCTTCTTAAATTCTCACTATGCTATCACTGGTCACCAATAGCAACATCAGATCCCTTAGAATGTGTTATCTTTACCAGCCAAGTCTTACATCTTTTTCCCCACAGTCTCCCAGTGGAGGCCAGCAGGTTAAACAGCACAAACAGAGAAGACTGCAGCTTTTCAAAGTTTTAGGATTTACTTGTTCTAACAAAGCTCTGTCTTTATCCAGGTCTTCCAGGAGATAGAGGAGAGAAAGGCAGTCTAGGGGTGGGGACACAGGGCCCCCGTGGTCCACCAGGACCCCCAGGTGACATATATTATACTGCAGCCATTAAGCTTGTGAGCTTGTGTATGAGACTGATTTTAGGTAGATTCTTATCAATTACTAAATTATAGGGCTTTAATTATACTAAATTAAAGACTAAATTATAGAGTTGAATTGTTAATATTTGACTAAAAGACAATTTGACTTAATTGGTCTGTACTAATGAAACTTGTTTAAATTCTGTTAGTCACCACCTTAAGATGTCTGTCAACAGACATGTAGCTAACTGTGTGTCATATATTATGTTTTTTCTTCATCTTATCTCCTTCAAAGGAAGTTTTAAGCAGACTAAGATTGCTTTGCATTGTTAAAATGTTCGGTTAAGTCAATAACGATGGCTTTTTGTCCTCAAGCAAGTTGGGCAACAGTAGTAAAAAATTCATTTCCATCCAAATTGGAAAAAGAAGAGCTTAGTGCTTTCCTATTGCACACACTACAGGAATTTCCGTTATTAAATGTCGTGTGACAAAGAAAATACAAGCTTGCAAACTTTTAATAACCTCTGCACACATCTTGGTCTGTTTTTGGTTCCTTTGATTCCTGTCTAGAATATCAAGCAGATATTGAAACAATATTTGGATCGGAGGGAAATGTTTTCATATTGATTTTAGCAGTTTGGCTGTTGAGTAGACTTTGAAAAATGTCAGTGTCTGCTCGCTGTTAATTGTGGTTTGATCAATACTCTTCACAAATGAGATTCATGGAAGCAACACAGCTTGACGACAAATGACATCTGGGGAAGGATATGAATTAGGGCTTAAATTTCTGTCAGAAAGAAGTGATGGGTTTTAGTTTGAGAACAAAAAAAAACTGTGAGAAAACTGTTTTTGACCACTGTACCGTGTTATATGAGAAGCCAGGCAGACTATGGGTGTGGAGCTCAGGCTGGGTTTTAGGAGGCTGATCACCAAAACCTATTGTTTTATCCCACTCAGGGCCTTCAGGAGAGGGTCGGACAGGCAGTCAGGGTCCTCCAGGGAGACCTGGAATTCAGGGTACCCCTGGACGTCCAGGTACGCCCGGTAATGCTGGTCCCGCTGGACAGCCTGGGTACTGTGACCAGAACTCCTGTCTTGGCTACAATGTTGGAGGTAATCCTACTTGTTTTACTAAATCAGTCACATTTTTTCAGTTTAATTCAAACTTTGAGATGAACCATGAGGTAACTATGGATAATGAACATCTAAAAGTAAATAACAAAGTAACAGTTACACTGTCCCTGATCAGTTCTTTATGAACCCTGGGAGACAGAGTTTAGATTGCTCCTCAGGTTACGCAAATTTTATAGGGCATTTTAAAGTACTTAACATGTTTCCCTTGAGTTTGTATTTGCATAACTACTATTATAAACAAGCTTGTGGTCAGCCCTAGAGATTTCCTATAAAAAGTCCCTTCCCAAACGTGGCTTAGCCAGACAAGGGCCATAACAATTATTCTGCTTATAAATTTCTCATCTAGTCTAAACTATGAAAGATTTACATGTGTATTCTCAGCAAGGCATTTTAATACAAGAAAGTGAGAGTCTCTGTCAGACTGTACAGAAATTAACAGCACTGTAAATAATTGATTTATCAAGTCGTGGTAAGGCTTTCTAGTGAGGGCCTCACAAGTTATTGCAGTTTTGTATTGTCCAAAAGTAAGCGTAATGTTGACTGGGGTTTCTGCCATGTAAGACAGTTAAATGAAGACAGAGTAATATGTTTTTCAATAAATGTATGAAATACTGCATCAACACTTTAAAGATCTATAAAGGTTACAGCTTTAAGCTTTCACAGTCAGCAAAAAATCTTGCAACACGGCTTAATATTATTGAAAAATGATTCTTATTCAGACCTCATTCTCTGAGGTAGTATTTCATTTCCAAACACATAATGTATATTTTATGTATATCGACCAAATTTTAACGCCCTGTTGAGGATCCTTGACTTTCCCTGTGATAACATAAAGATTAGGAGCAAGTTTTTGTTAATAGCATCATGTGGGTGATAGTGACCACAGTGTCTCTCTCTATTTTCCCGGGCTGTTCCTTCACTCTCTCACATCTGCATGAAGGTCTAAACCAGAATGAGAATTACTACTAAGAAACATTCTCTGCGACCCAGCAGCTCTTCCTCTCTCCCCTCATTTCCACGCCACACTCTCCTTCCATGGGCCGAAACCAAAGACTGTATCTAAGGGAATGTCTTTTCTACAAACTCCAGAACTTCAAAACACCCTCTTACCATCAACCTGGTTCTCAACCCTCCAAATATCACCACCATTATAAAGCACTTGTCATTTAAACCATTGTGAGAACCACATAAGCCTCATTTTGAATCTTGACTGATGTTCATGTAGCTCTTACTCTGTATTGTTTTGATCTGACACCTGCTAACTCTGAACTGTTTAAAACTGTCTAAACCAAGGTCTATAAGACTACCTGAAGCTGCTATTCCTAGCGTTTCCATTCATCTTAGTGGCAGTTTGGCTGGAGCAGGAGCCCCTTGAAAGTACATGATTTGAAATTCGCCAACTTATCCGCCAACTTTGCTTATTGACACTGAGTTTTACTGGCAGTTTTTTTATTGAGCCATTCACCTGAGCCATAAATACCATGTGACTTAACACTCTGAGGCTGCTGGAGACATTACACTGATAATACAAAAACATTCACTAGTGACTGTCCTGAGCTGTAATGTTAAAGGCTGCAGATAGGGAAGACAAAAGCCTGTTTCATGCTTTTAAGAGCTCTCAAGAAATAATCACTTGTAAACATCTACTATAATATAAAGATTTGCAATTTATATGTTGCTTATTTAAATTTCATTACGTCAGAATACACGTTTACACTTAAATATTTAGTGGATAGAGATGCATTGTGTAGCCAGACGGTGTAGTTAGAACAGCTACCACTAGGGGACTGTGACATGCTAACCAGCCGAACCTTCAGCCCTTATTCTAAACTAAGCTAATCACTGTAACAACTTACATTCTTACGATTCAGCTTCTCATTTCTGTTTGTCTGTATTTCTCTTTATCTCTTTGCAACTTCCCTGTCTTGCTAACTCAACGCCTTCTCACTTGGTGGTGGTGACTGAAAAAGACGGCAACCGTGACAACCAATCTAATTCCCCCATGTTCCCATAGTACAACAGTTACCATCCAGCCCTTACCAAAACTACGGCCCTGACACAAACTACAACGAGGAGGAGGAAGAGGAGGACCCATATGGTGGTTATCGTGGCTACCCTCCTCAGTACTATCAACCTAGCTACCCTGACCCCAGTGCCTCCAGGCCTGGCCCCGCCCAACCCGGTGACACAGCAGGGATGAGGTCACCTGGCACGCGTCGCTTCACCCGCAGCACAACTGAAGAGGGGGATGTAGTTGAGTCGGCAGTCCATGCGAAGGCAAAATAGCTCGGGTGACCAGCCCCAGCAAACCCATGCTCCACACATGAACACTTTTCATCAGAATATCCTGCAGCATAAGACTGAGGGACCTTCGAAAAGTGCCTGCTATATGCATTCTTACTGAGGGAGGGGAAAAGATTAGAAAATGATACCGAAATCCATTCAGTGACTTTCTGTCATTTTGTGAGGTTGCATGTGGCCATTGAGACAAAGAAGCAAGTTCAAACAAAGCAGTGGTTTTTGAGTTACACATAGTCCAGTATATTTTGTAAATGATAATGAGGAGTATTCTGTATAGTTTGTGTAATTGTTTGGTTTAAAAGGGTCAACTCACCCAAAAATAAAAATTCTGTCAAGACAATGAAACTGTAAGTGAAATGGGGCTATCAGGCTCCAAAATGACTTATAAAAGTTGTTCATATAACTTATGCATTATAATCCATGTCTATTAAAGCCATACGACACCTTTGTGAAAGAAAAAGTTAATTCACTGAAAATCTTGACATTCTAACTCTCCTCTAACATTTATAAGATCTTGTGTATAAATTATATTCTTAAACGAAAGAAACAGTCATATAAGTTTAGAATTACAAGAGGGTGAGAAAATTATGACAGTTTTCATTTTTGAGTGAACTATCCCTTTAAGTACAAGTTGGTCATCTACCATGTTACAAAACATCACAAATGTTTACAGCATTTAGCATTTATCTGCAAATGGCTGCTTAAGTTATATAGTGAAGAAAATACCTCTGTTGATGCTTTTGATGTTTTTGTCACTAGCAACTGTTTATGAAGCTAAATTCTTATTCTCATTTAAAACTCATTAACAAACCAAATCTAATTAAATCATTTTTCACTGGTACTGTAAAGTAGGGTTGCACGGTTTACCGGTACTACGGTAGTATCGCGATACTAAGGGTCCAAAATACTCACGGTGCCACGGTATTTTTTAAACGGTAGTATCGTCGTTGTAGTTCTACCGTAAGTAATGTTGTATGTGGCCTGTGGTGCAGTTGCTATAATGTTCAGTGCCTGCAAATAAATAATATACCATCTTTTTTGTTCTATCGTCTTTCTGCGTGTCCTTGAAGTGCTCAAAATACTGTGCAGAAATCGCACCTTATATGCCATATGTGGTATTGTGCGTTTTCTGATGCTTCAGTTCAAACACGCATCTGATTCAGTTAGTAATTCATTAGCATGACCGTTCTTGAGTTTTTTTTTTAATAGCCAGTTATTCATTCTCATTAAACAAGGATTCTGAGGACAATTTGGTCTGTTTTCATTTATATCTTCTTATTTCAGAAAATTGCTTCATTTCGTAGATTTGAATTAAGAATTAATACAATATCGCATGGTTTAAGAATTAATACAATACCGCATGGTATCGCGATACTACTTAGTATTGTAATACTTCAGCTGGTATAGTATCGTAACGTGTTTATGGTATCGTGACAACCCTACTGTAAAGTAACACTCCATGTAACGGCACAAGTTTTTTTTCCTGTAATCGTACTATCACACATTAATGTGAACTTCCTGTGCATATGGTCTTGTAAGTCATGAAGTGTGCGGGACAAGTGAAAGCTCTCCAGCCGTTAGTTCAAAAGAAGAGTGAAGTTGTGTTCTGTGGGCCTGTTCACTGTGAGATCTGAATAGTTAGGCCTGTGGTCTACTGTCTCTTCAGAATGGACCTAAGTGCATGTGCATGAGTGGGTACCAGTGAAAACGCATCACCAGACCTTTGAAGGTACAAAGTAATTTATTTTTACTTTATTATTTGTTTTTGTAACCAATAAAACTATACAGCGACTATGACTCAAGATGATGTCTTGTCTGGACTGTATTGTTTTGCTCTGCTGCTGCTAATTGGGACACACATATACAAGTAATTAAAATGTTACTTTGTTAATGTTAATTTGGGTAGAATGACCTCAGATAATGGGACATCAATTGAAGCTTCAGTCTGGTAAATTCAAAATTTCATTTAAAAATAAACTCAATTTTACCTTTATGTAAAAAATAAGGCCCTGAAATTTGTGCCAGCTACCCAAAATACACATAGTGACTAACAAGGGCGTTTCATTTCCATCCTAACAAAATATTTTTTAAAGAGTTAAGACTTCAAAAAGGCAAAGTGGCATTAGAAAGGGCTTATAGAGCTATATGAAGTTAATTAGGGGTGAAGCAGCAGTTAAATTAAAGCAGGATCAGACCTCACAACTGCTAAAGTCATTTGTGGGATAAGCAAAGGCCAGAGAATCGGAGCTCTACAGGGTCATGACTGAATGAATAGAGCTGCTGTTTATACGATAATAAATATACGTATATGTGATCAGCATTCAATCTCTGATGAGGTTCATCATTTGTTTCTATCTTAGATATTAAGAACAACCAAAACATCCATGACAACAGTGTCACCATTTTACAATCCCAACAAATGATTCATGTCTGAACACTGCTAAAACTGTTTTACTATGTTGAACACTGAAGAGGATTTGAAGATTGAATTGTAATGAAACAAAATATATAACAGAATATAAATAATAGCCCGTACTAGATGTTTTACATGAACAATGTTAATATTACTACAGATATCAAACAGAGGTGACAAATGGACTGTATATTTTTACAATTTGAGGCAACATGTAATTGTACATATAAACATTTCCAACTTCTGGACAGACTGAGACACAATCCAGAAAAACAGCATGATGGTCATTTCATCCTAAAGTCCTCGGGCCTGTGAAGACACAACAAACAGTAAAACGATCACCATTCAGACACACAGATACTATGAAAATACTATTAAAAGAGTGGAAGATACAATTTAAGTTTAGAAGCCATATTTAAATTGGTTGGTAATGTCAAATAGGATAAAGCTTTTAACTTGTGTTACTTTACTGATTTTAAGTGCAAATACACATTATCACTGTTAATTTAGTGTAGATGCTGTGTAAAGCTAGTAATGTGCACTGTGTGAAATGTGTGCTTTTATGTCTGGAAGCAAAATCACTCAGACTAGTACTTTATCTCCATTGCTATTTACTTTTAATTAAAAAAGTAATAACACTATTTACCCACAAATATTACTTTGTGCTTATCACACATACGCTTGATGGCAGTGTAATTTGGAAATGCCACCAGAGAGACAATACAGAATAATTTACTCTCAAAAAACTATAATTACTGAAAATAAAACTGTAGTGTGGTACAGAAAAAAATCTACAGTATTTACTAACAGTAAAAACTAACAGTTATTACTCTGCTGGTGTCCAGTCAGACCCAGAGAGGGACAAAGGGGTCGGGGGCCTGCAGAATAATGACACTGACCCACATTAGGGGTCTCACTCACAGACACATTCATCACTATGACAACAGTGTCACCTTGTCATCACTGTCCCAAGTCTGGACGGCATGTAAACACTGCTGATATTATTGTTTAACAGTGTTACTGTGTTTAACTACCATGTTTACCAGTTTGAATTGCATTAGGAAAACATGAATATGTCTGTAAACTTCGGCTTTATAAAACCATATTGTTGTCATATATGTATATATAAAATTTAAAGCATTTTCTGTAACTGCATATTAGAATATAGCTCATAGCCTGCCAGCCTGTAGTTTTAACATTATTTTTTTTTACTTGGCATGTTAACATGATTACTTATAATCTGATGGGGACATGACACTGGCAAGTGCACTGGCAAGAAAATGTTATTAAATAATGTACAGAGAGCAGGATATTTAGTAAGGTTAATAGATGCCCCTCACGAGTTACACGAGGTCTAAATTCAGATATATCTAGTCCTAGAAGTACAGAAAATGTGTTCAAGTCATTGAAATTCACCCTACAAAAATGAGATGATCTTCTGCCTGAGAGTGATCAAACATTTCAGATATTTGGAGAGGGAATTGCTCTTTCTTGGCAGATATTTAAATAATAAATGCCAAACATTCTCTTGAGGAACATCAAGATCTCTGGATTATTAGACTCTGATTCATGTTGAGGCTTCAGTGCACGTACAATGAACTGTGGTTAAACAACTGACAATTCAACAAATCTGTACATTGTGTTTCAAACCAGGGCTTAGTTAATAAACACTGTAAATGTACATTGTAAACGCAATGTTACCGCAAATGTAAATCTATTGGTATTTCAGATTAATGTGGGTGTGCTGTCTATAAGCATGCATGGTATTTGTGTACTCTAATACTGATTCCAAAGCAAAATACACACACTATCCAATCAGGTTTTTCTTCAGTCAGATACTTGACTTACTGTGGTGAGCTTGTTGACGCATACATCAAATACATAACGCTGACCCTGAACAGGTCTGGGATCAGCTGAGATCAATAATCAATTTAAAACTGTTCATTGCCTAACTTATGCAAATATATATAACTTATGGACTGTAAGTGCTTAAAAATCAATCCAAGTCATTTTTAATGTAAACTAACTATTAATTCAGACACCCCATTCATAACTTCAATCATTTCTGAGAGTAATGGAAGCTGTCATTATACTCAGAGGAAGTCTCACTGTTGACAGAATGCTATAGACTAAAGAGCTTTGCATACTGGGAGCAAATGCTGCTCTATTTCAAGGGAATGTGGTTTCTATGTAAAAGAAATGCTGCATGCTGTTGTCAAAGACTGCTATAAATGATTAAATATATGCAGGGCAGGCAAGACCGATCACAATTTAGTGTGCAATTACAATGATGAAATCATCGCTGCCGGTTACATTTTGAGTCTGAATATTCCATCAAAGTCAGGAAGAAATTTTCAAACTTTAATCTGTTATATAAAGAAAACCAATAACGGAGAGCACATCTAAAGCAGAAATTGTCTACATACATTTTGAATGGAGTCTGTATGTTAAGCGGTTCAGACTGAATTAACTTCAGAAACCCTTAACCAGAACGCTTGAGGAATATGACTTTAGTGGAATATCAGTAAAATACTACAAAATTAATACTGCAACATGACAGACAACTAGGAAATAAATATGCAGTATATAGAATTTAGGTAATGGTTTTAATTTCATTCTGATAAATATGTAAATTACATATGACATACGTTTTGCATAGGATCTACAATCATAAGAAACACTGCACGTCTTCTAAGTGCTGTCTGAAACTGTCCAAACAAACAACACTGCAAACATTAGAAAATGTGGTTGTTGGACTGTTGGGAAACCAAACTACCAAGTTCAACTGTTCAACAAACATCAATAAAGTAAACAAAACCATTGGTGGAATGTGCTGTTCTGTGCTATTTGTTGTAGGCTAGTTCACGCTGCCCCAAGTACACCCAGATCCTAGCCGTGTGCATTTAGTGAGATAAACCTGATGGATCTATATTCTTAAATCCTGTCTCTCGACACAGAGTCAGAGAACTAAAAGAGTCGGCTGAACAAGAAAGAGAGAGGAAGGGAAATAGAGAGAGAGGAAGTAAAGGGTGAGCTAAGGTTAAACTCTCACATCTCTCAGCACAGAAGGGCAGAGGTGTCGTTTGGCTACATTACGATACATACAATAAGCAATGCCTCCCAAAATCTCTAAGCCATTAATGCAGGCACATCCAATTTCTGCCCAGTTAATACCCTATAAATCCTGTAAATGCTGGAGCAAGTTGGATTTACAACAATCGTTTTTATAGTTATAACAGCTGTGGTTGATTGTGGTTGGACAATTGAAAAAAAAGACTCTGACCCACCAACTTTGATCGGCCAACCCAGTGTCACCAGACAAACATCACGCTGCTTTTCTCTAATTTAATTACAGAAGATCTGCCTGTCTGATTATTGTCTCCTTCCCACTGATATGTTTTAATTACACGCTCCATGTGGCTCCTCAGAAGCGACCAGCGTGGAAAAATAATACAATGAAGATGACAAACTAAAACAGAGGCACAGAGAGACAAACATGGTTGTCTCAGTGTTTCATTAAGCGGGTTATGAACTCAGGAATGTTAGAATCAAAACCACAAAGTGACCCCATGATGGGGATGCACTAGAATTTTAGCCACTGAAATTATTGGGGTACAAATACCATAAAATGCCACTTGTAGTTTGCCATATATAGGACTGTCAACCAGGTTGTGTTGATGAGGCACCCGATCACAACTACACATCAAAAACAGACTATAGAAGCATATAGTGGTCAAAATTCAATGACTGTGTTTCCTACAGTAGCTACTTACGTGTTCAGAAATGATAGCCCTCTTGATATTGGTCCATTAAGAGAAATTACTATATTGACTGTGTTTCCTGAGACTGCACATAATAGCTTAGATGGACTAGTGCACTAGCACAGATAGTGAGAGGTCATTTAATACATCACATGCAACAGATGAAGCTATTGTTGATGAACATGCTATTTGTCCTTAATAGCAAATATGTATTTTGTCCCTTGTTGCACATTATAATTACGCTGTTTTTGAGCTGAATACAGTTGTGCTTCAGGACTGGAACAGCTTCTGTAGGATCAATAAGAAAACATCTTGTGGGATAAATGATGTCAAAACAAAGTCTGACACCTTCTGAATGAAGCACAACCTAAAGCTGCCTAAAAGCACACACTCAAGCAAGAAAAAGTATGTAATACTGGTATCCTGACACAACCTATGCATCATTCTTAAAGGTCCCACTGTTTACAGGAAATTTAAAAACTACCACATAAAAGCCATCGCTGATGTCAGACTCAGGTTTTAATTGTACGACTTCCAATGAATTATGCAATTATATTGCAATTACTTCTTCAGTGAATTATGCAATTATATAAGTATTTCAGACAATGTGCATTGACGTCTTCATTATTTAGAACACCATATATTCTAATATGATTTGAGTACTGATTTAATAAGCCTCTGGGTCTGAGGAAAATATTACTGGAAATTACACAGACAACGTTGAGGTATTAGGAAAGGTATTCATAATTTTGAAAATGAACTGAAAACTGCAAATAGGAGTTTAAGTTCTTCACTGTACCAAAGTGTTTCTGACAGCATTTTTTTTGGGCTGGCTACTGATCAAACCACAACTCTGGAGCCGCTTTAATGGTTGAAGGTATTCGCTTCTGCCAAAGATCACACTGCAAACCACAGGAAAGGCACAGCTGTTACAAAACGATCAAAAAATGTCCATAAATCTACAAAGTGATTGTCCTGTACCAGAAAGTTAGAGACATTTCAGAGAACGTGTGAAAGGCGAACAAAATGCTGGTGTTCTGTGTGGTTTCTTACAGGCTTCAGTTCTATGATATTCTAGCCCCTAGATATTTCTCCTTCAATACAAGCCTGTGGGATGTATTTAGGTTTTTTTTGCTTGTTTTATTGTCCACCAGGCAAAAATCGTAAGACCGATCGCTTGGAAAAGTAATATCGAACATCACCTCAATTATCCACATGATTTGAGGTATCATTTTCTGTAACAGCGCAGGCCAGGTAGAAAGAGCTATGCATCGGAGTTTAATACTTGAGGGGTTTAGAAAAATTCCCCAACCCTAAATATAAGAAATAATAACAGCAGAGCCATTGTACCACTGACAACATTGTCCCAGGTCTCATGAATTTCAGTGACGGCCCTGAAAAATGATGATACTTGCCTTACTAAACATCCAAGAAACATTATACTTGTTCTAAACTGAAATAGTGTGCAGTCTCAGTACGAAACAGGCTGCCTATGAGAAACTGCATGCAACACTGTAATAGCCTTACATCTGACAGTGAAATAGAGGACTGTCACTTGCCTTTCAGTGACTTAACACTAAAGCATTATCAAATCTACAAAATAGCAGATGGGGTAAATCTCCCAGAGTCGATGCCAAACCGTTCAAAGCCTCCCACAGTAGTTCCAGATCTCTCCACACATTCAGCGTTTGGGTTTTATTGTTATATTGTTTTGGGGTCTTTCATACCTCCCACAGCGAGACACAGTGGTTTCTGGCAGACGTCAATATCTTCTACAGCAGGTATGAAGTCGTTTTAATTTCAGCTTTCTATGCTTTGATATTCATCTGGCCACACTCGTATGATAATGGTGATAATGAAATCATCAGTCAACTCTGCCAGCTCATAAAGGTTCAATTGAGGCCACAGGAAGAGCTTGTCCTTATCACTTATATGCAATGAATGGAAAACAAATTCAAACCCTGCATTGAAAAGGCTAAGAAGCTGAGAATGGATTTTTTTTGGACAATGGACAATTTTTGCCTAGAAGCAATATGCAAGATATGTACTGTGCCAGTGAACTATTTGAGATTGGGAACTTTATAAAGTATAGGTCTGGGACAATCTGTGGAGATGTAAAGAGTTTATGGACTGTTTAACAGCAGCACAGTAGCACTACGAACATTAATGATTTTTTTATTACTTGGAGAATCTTTTGTGCCGCCAAACAAGACAGAAATGTATCTCGGGTGGCAAACATGACAAACATAGTACTTTTAAAATGCACATTTTTTTTGCATATTTAGCATGCAATAGACAGACTTGTCTTTTAGAAGAGCTTATTTCATACAAATGATAAAATAAACACTTTTAAACAGTAGCTGCCCTAAACAGTGATTCCCAGCCAAGGGTTGACGTAGCCCTGAAGGGTAAATATAAAAACTTCTGTAATAATGAATTAATAAACTAAAATAACCAATTGTGATTCATGAATAAACATTACTATTTTGGCATATAAATAAAGGGGCACTTGGATCTTATTGATGGGGCTATTTGGGAGGGGCTACATAAAACAAAAAGGCTGAAAAATGGTATTCTATACTTTATCAGAAAACTAGCTGAGCAACTGTGAAAAATTTGCACGAAGAATAGATTTCCAATTGTGACTTCACAGGCGGTGTGTGATTGGCTGGCCACTGAGCCATTTACTCAGCTTTCATAAATCTGATTGGATGCCTGCGGTGTAGAAACAAGCGGAGCACCCATGCAGAAAAATGCAGCTTCACAGACAAGCTGTAAAACATCAGATCATCAGGCTCTCTTACCCCTCAAGAGAACACCTCAGCTGTACTCTAAATCTAATACAACACTGACTCCAAAATCCCAGGGCAGGATAACAGGAAAGAAATAGAAAAATTAAAGGTATAATTCACCCAAAAGCTAAAGCTGTGCCATTATTTACTCACCCTTATGTTATTCTCTATGCAGTTTTTTCTGAAGCCATTCTGAAGTCATTCTGAAGTCATTATTCACTGAAAAACTCCCCTCAAATGAGCCGTTAACTTAAGAATCCATTCAATCCAGTGTGAATCTGATCAACCAGTTTACTGAACCATTTCAAAAGAACAATTTATTTACAATTCAGACATCACTATTGAGAGCTTAAGCACAGGAGAATATTATTAGTGATTAATGCCTTCAGTTTGTCCTCACACAAAGCGGTTGTTTCAAAAATAGTCATATGGACAACTTGAACGTCTTTGTCATTTCTGAAACTTGACAGTACAAATAGTCAGTTATGTTAGTTTGGAACGTCACAAGGACGAGTACAAAGCAATGTCAGAATTGTAATTTTTGTGTAAAATAATTCTTTAGGAAAGGTATAAGAACAGTGAGAGAGAGAGACAGGTGACACTCACGGGTTCCACAGCATGGGGAAAGCTTCTCTCTCCTCCTGTGTGTATTCGCTGAGCTTGCGAGGAATCTCTCTGGGTTGAAGAAGTTCCTCTGTCAGGTTCTTTAAAATATCTTCAGGAAGTACCTAACACAAGACACACACACCATACATCAGTAACAAACCTCTCTAATTCAGCCCACATATTGCCTTAAAAAAATTCCTGATACACTGAGGTAATTGAGCAGTAGGATATTACTACTGTGTAATTATATTTAAAAAGTTGTAGAAGACATGTGCAACTGTATTATTTATAGTCATAATTGGATACATCCTCCAACGGCTTGAGAGGAAACAGCTAAAACATTTATCAAATCTGCTGACACGCGTTTATGTTCCAAACATGTCATGCTTTGGACAGAAAGTCAATTGGCATAAATCAGAGCATCAACTGTGGCCTTACATCATCTGGGAAGAGGTGAAGCCTTTGCATCATGGTCCTTCTGGTGAGGTTTTTGGGGAGCATGCCGTAAACAGCCAGTTTAATGGTCTGTGACCCAAAAAAATGCACGTCTTGAATAACACACAGAACTGGCCACTCTGTCAATCTTTCTTGAAAAGAAATGTGGAGGTTTCTGCCTCTTTATGCTCCTGATGTTCCAATGGACCCTTCCACACACAAAATGCATGTGAATGTGATTTTGTGTTGAATGTATAAGGTTTTTGCTCGTAATATAAAGCTTGTCTGCTTTTTTTTTATCATTTACACGAGAATAAAACAGCGCATGACAGGTCTGCGGTGCTAATTTTACACAATAAAAAAAATGTAAAAAGCCAGTCAAGTCTCTGTCAAATTTAAAATTCAAACACAAAGAGCAAATGTGTCAAAAACCTCTGTCGCTTTCCTCCAAACTCCATTTATAAGAGGTAAACATTCAAAGAATGAATATCAGCCCCTTTGCATATACCACCCTGCCAACTGAATACATGAGCAGAGAAGCATTTAAAAACCATCAGAGCACAAAGTCTCACTCTTTCATCAGGACGGTCTTCGCCATTAATTACGTTTTTTTTGGAGAATGGTTGATTGATGAAAGCTGTCTGAAGGCACGATCACTTTTCACAATTCTGTCACCTTCCTCTGATCATTATCCCCAATTATCCACGATATAGTCCCCCCTCTGCTGGCATAACTCAGCCCGAGTCGAGCATTCATCTTGTTAATGACAGTGAATGAGCCAGAAGACTGGAGAGGGTGGAGGGAGGACGATAGGCTGGATCTGAGGTGCTTTTTTTGGGCAGTGGCACAGCATCGCGCCATCCTGACCGTGCCCGTAAGGAGCAGAACGATTTGGGGTCAAGTGTTTGCGTGTCTACAGTGAGAGATCGATTACAAGTTCTGCATCGCTCTCCCAATACAATTCAACAATGTGGCAGGCACAAAAATGTGAAACTGTTATTTAAAATATAACTATTTACGCGACTTCTAAAACCAATTGGCTTGGTTTTAGCCAAGGATGATTTATGCCTTATGCCATATTGAGTCAAAGGCAATAAAATCAATTATTTTGGTTATGATATTAATAATAACTTGAGATCACTCTGCAAATAAAAAGTACTTTTGTTGATAAGTGAAAAAAGCCAAACTTAGTTAATTTAATGCTGCAAACCAACACAACATAAACGTTCTTCCACTATTGTGCTAGTGTAGCTTGTGCTACTCCCCCACTAGTGTGCACCACGTTCCGACCAAAATACTTTTTCCGTTTGTTACCTGCATGATTACAAAGGTTTATTGTGTGCATATTTGTAATGGGCAATACTGCCTCTAACAGATCCCACATCCAGAGCACTTCCACGCAGTTCAATGTAGGAACATAATGAGAAGACATAAAGCCATTCTGTTATCTGACCCCGGCTGGTGTTTTGTTATTCTCTGAAACAGGAGTGTGAGATTCACAGCACAGAATGACAGTTTTTTTTTTACGCAGGCGTGTCAACAGCACGTTACACTCTGTAGAGGTGTATATTGGAAGAAAGCAGCCCAAGACCAACAGACAGGCAAGACTGCTGTTTTAATAATGTAGGGATGCTTGAGCTTTGAAAGAGCACTTAAAAAAAAAATCCCTCTGATGTTGAGAGAGAAAACAATTTCTAAGTTGTGTGAAGGTTGGACTGGAGAAAGTAGCAGTCTAGCAGAGATAAGGGGGAAAATAGAAAGAGTGGAAGAGTTAGAAAACAAGAATGAAATATGGTGTCTGTACGTTCACACACAGCATTAATAATGCAAATCATGTGTCATGCTGATTGTGAGAGAGTATTTAGCTTTGCAACTGGCATTATCTCAAATTATTCAAAAACATTTGGTCATAATTTACATAAATTAATACATTTAAGCTTACTGTCACCTCCCTCCAGGGTGCGAGGCAATTCTATTATTAAATAATTACACAGTAACAGGTCTGTGACAGTGACAGGCTGGTGAGTGACGTGGGGATGGCAGAAATCTCCATATAATCAAATTCTTCACAGAAAAATATGAATTTCTACCTAAAAATCAAAGTTTGAATACTCACAGCTGTGGGGTCTTTTTTGTGCATTTGGGCTGCAGTGAGTTGTTTGAATCCTCCAGGATAACTAAGATGAAGAGAAGATATTAGCAGCATATTCTTTCAATTACACGCACCACGCATATGGGAAGTCAAATGCTTCCTATCTCAAATTTCCTGTCCTTGTCAAGCAGAGCACAGCCCAGAGCAGGGCCCTAATGAAACACTAAACGCTGGAGTGTGGAAGCAGAGAGCTGAGTTTACCCGGTGTGAGAGGAGTACACTTTCTGTTCCCATTTGTTTCCTGAGAATGCAATGTGTCTTGTGTTCATGACTACTACATGATCTCCAATATCACCTGGGAAACAGACACATGGTCATAATTAAACCTGCACATGCAACTTCTCTCTCACTGGTCCCCACAGAAAAACTATATGTTCTTTATGACCATTCCAAATGAATCATACAACATACACCCTATCATTCATGAACAAATATTCCTGATGAAGTGTTTATGGCAGCTGTATTCTTCTCTAAATATGAACACATATCTGGAAATAGAAAAACAATAACACTGTTTTTGTTCATATATTAGGTACTTGCGTTTAAATGCATTTATAACTGGTATAAGGTTCTTTATTAGAGCCATTAAACACAGCCCATCTTTTATCCAGCCTGGCACAATAACTGCACAGGTCTGGAATTTTCATCTCTTGGCTTGCCTTGCTTATTCATTTATCAGAGTGAACGTTTCATTAAAATTTCTCAGCATGTCTCAGAAAGGAATCAGCATCAGATGGGTCTGAGAACCCAGTTTTCTTTTTGTGAATGAGCTGCCCACAGATGTACCGTCCGGACTAATATATCAACTGCAGTGCATAATATATCAACTGCAGTGCATAATATATCAACTGCAGTGCATAATATATCAACTGCAGTGTCATGACACCTAACGTTTCACTTGAATTAGATGTCATGTAAACAGCTGTTCATATTTAAATCAAGTAATGAAATATATTTCCTGCTGTGAACTTCTGGTATGAGAGAATAATTTCTAATTCACTTAAATTTAGTTTCTGAGATTAATTTTGCAATATGTTTACACTGCAAGATTCAGCCTTTCATGTTAGGTTTTTTTAGTTTAAGTAATTTTCTAATGATCATCACTGGGCATGTTATATTATTTAGATTAGAAACCATTTTAACATTTTTTTTTTCATTTTCAAAAAATGAACAAACTCAGAAAGTAGCGCAGTTGCATTACACAATAACAGTATTGTTAAACTGTACACATAAATGGGCAGTTTGACAATGGTGGATCATAGTTTTAAAATAGAGCGTCAATGCCAGTATTTTAAACTGTGAAGTTTTACTTCCATCTTGTGGCCATTTGACTACTATACATTTTTAAATGATCAGTAAATTAAGCTGTCATAATCGCCCTGCGGTAGGAACAAACAGAAAAACTGTGAATTGTTGACTCACTCAGTGGATGGTATATGGGTTTATGTTTTCCTTGTAGCCTTACTGCACACATAGTGGCAATCTTTCCCGGAGGCTGTAGCCTAGCGTCTATAAGGAACCAAGATCTTGCGAAAGTCGCCCATTGCTTACAGAAAAAATAAAATAATTAATATAATGGAAGTTAGCAGACGTTTGTAATGTGTCAGCTGCAATAAATGCAACGAAGAAGACCGGTTAACCCTTCACATGTCACCTACTGCACAGGCACACGCAATTTCCTAGAAGGATGTACACACTACATTATAGAAATTATGTTTATCAAACTAATAAAATTGATCCAGACATTATGCAGCGTTATACATATTTCCCATTTCATTGTCTTAATGTACAAGCTTAGCTTATAATAGATAAAGCCCCCAAACTAATATAAACATCGGTTGACAACATACATGCTAGTCAGAATATTATGGTATCTTCCCAGATGACAAAACACCAATGTGATCATGCCATAATACATAAACAATAACACATTACCTGGGCTGATCTTGAAAAACTAGACATATTACACGAGCATTTAAAACATTTGACCTCAATGTGGATCAATGGGTACAACAATAAATGTCTTCCCCACGACTTACTGCTGAAAACGTGGTTCCTTTTACAACAAACATGATTTTATTTAGACTTATTATTTTTAAATTATATTTTTTTATCTTAATAATTATATGTATTTGTAATGTAAAATTTATTGTTCTAATAATAACTGACCACCCTGTAATATCATTAGTTCCTACCGACTGTATTTTGTGGGAGCGCACGCGTCATTGCACGTCATTGAAGAACGTCAGTATTGGTCGTTATCGCGCGTGAATTTGTTTTGTGCTAGAGTCATCTGTTTAAATCAACATTGTTATATATGAACCTAGCAGTATATGGCCATGGACAGATACGTGCTTGTTGTTGTAGTCAACCTAGACTCAAAAAAAGAAAGTTCCTTTAACGGTAAGCGCTTTAATTTGTGGACTGTAGTTGACATACACAGTATGCGCAGTATACGGTCTTAACTTTGCTTGGTTGTATTGTAGGGGTTGATGGAGCCAAAAAAGTGTGCGATA
This sequence comes from Botia almorhae, assembly GCA_036877575.1. Classification (NCBI taxonomy): domain Eukaryota; kingdom Metazoa; phylum Chordata; class Actinopteri; order Cypriniformes; family Botiidae; genus Botia; species Botia almorhae. Next base: position 27,741 of record JAZGTJ010003845.1, read on the forward strand.
ACCTCAAAGATATTGCAGGCTCGAGTTTAACACGGACTCTATTTCCAGGTTAGTGTATTCAGTTCAAGCCCAACTAACAATTTTTGTTCTCGTGACGGGAACGTTAATGTATGGTTGCAAAAATAACAAAAAGAACGTTGTTATAACGTTATTATTTGGTTCCTATAAAATAACAAATAGGGAACCAAATACTTAAGGGTACGTTCTGTGTTTGCTTTCCTGTTAGTTGTCAGCCGTCTAATTCTGCCACCAGTTTCGATGTAAAGTTTGTCGTTTGATTAAATCTGTTTAGCATGCTCTGCGAGTGGTTGTCCAGCCCCACAGCGATGGTACTTTGCCATTCAAGCCACTTATGGTACAGCACAGGTAACTACAATATTATGCTTATGTAATATGTTTAGTACATGCATAGTTTGCTTTAAATTCATGTGATCTCTCCTGTGTATTTCCAGTGGTGCAGCTCAGAGTGGGAGGAAGTGTGTGACAGTGAGGAATCTGAGCCATCTGCTCTAGAAAACTGCTTCACTGCCCTCCAGGAACAAGAAGAGCAGAGCGCACTCACAGAGAGCCCATCCCACGCAGAGTGAGATTCTTACTGCTGCTCCACTGATCTGAGAAAGAACAACGCAGGGCTGAAGAATCAGTCATATTTTCAGACACAATGTCACTGATAACTGTTTGTATTGTGTTTGTGTTGTCTGATTAAATTTGATGTTTGGCTGTCTTGGTAGACTCTTTGAAGAGGCGGCTGATGTTCTTCATCAATTAGCAGACAAACTTCCTCCTCCAGGTACCGTTCTATAGCAGTAAATTGTTTATAAAAGCAATCAAATGATCAATATTATAAAGACAGAATAGTTCATCCAGAAGTCAACATTTACTTCATGTTGTACAAACTCCATTATTTTCTGTCTTCTGTAAAACACTAAATAAAAGGTTGTGCATAATGTCCAAGCTGCTTTGCATGCTTTTCCATACAAGAAAGGTGGATAGTAGATTTGAAACAACAGCAATCAATATGATTTGTGCATTATAGTCTTTAATGCATTTGATACAATTGATGTAATGTTTGTTCTTGATAACAGGAAAGTCTTTACTGGATGTGATAGTACTGTGTGTGGATGAGCAGGTGGGGTTAAAGGATATGCTGCCTGTGATTGGCTCTTTGAAGCACATGCAGGCATGGCACTCAGCACGAATGGTCATTGTCACAGAACACAGAGCAGGGTAATATCTAATGCTCTCTGTTAATACTTTTCATCGCTGTTCTGTTAATGTTCTGTTAATTAATTCAGAGATGTTTTTTCAGAGTGGTTTTTTTGCTTGGTCTCAAATGCCTCAGTGTCTTATGCTTCTGCACTGTGAAGGTGGCAGAAAACTGCCTTGTATCTGGATGCCAGCATATGTTCCCCCTCAATGATTGACAGCTGTGTGGATGGAAAACAGATCTGGAGAGGTGGAGTCCAGATTAGAGAGAAAAAGGTGCTTTTAAACTGCTGCACAATTTCTTTGCTTTATGCTAACTTGAAATTAATGTGAGCATAGTTACAGTGAGTATTTAGAAAAAACTAAAATGTCTTTTTATTAGGGTTAAAGGTGAATTGTGTATTTTCTGTGCCAAAAATGATGACCAGATTAGTCCCTGCTTTCCCGTTGGTTGAACAAGAGATGGTCCAGGCTCAAACGCCATTGGTTAAGCCAATGTTGCTATGTCTGGATGCTGTAATAAACAGCTGGGCAATCAACCTATTTAACATCAGTTATAACTATATACACTTCACATTTAAAAATAAGAACGTGCGGGTTTATTTAACGCTGGTTTCTTCTGACCACCAGAGGTCGCAATGTTGTAAGAAATGGTCTTTAAGCGAATACAGTGGAGTTATTGATTTGCGAAGCTGTGAAAAAAGGAAGGAAAGGTTTAGTAAGCATGACAGATGTAAAGAAATGATTAAATTCAGAGGAATTCTAAGCGGGGGAATTTTAAGTGTAAGGAGTAAAAGGGTTCTATCATGGGAACTAAAGTCTCTATGACTTCATCTTTTTGTAAATCTTTGCATTGGAAAAATGAGTTTCAACTCTAAAAACAGCAGAGGTTTTGTAGTGAAATATAGGCAGCGAGACACTTGTTAATGTCTCAGCCCACGCTGAATGGTGATTTTGTGTGTTGTTTCAGTTCGTCTCAGAGCTGAAGTTTGATGGTTTCTGTTTGAGAGCGCAGAGTAGAAGTCACTGGAGAGATCTGCTGTTTCCTCACACAGACCCTCAAGGCCACCCTGATCATAAACTACAGAATGAGGTAAGCAGGTTCATTCCCATCCAGTTTTACATACATTCTTACAATTACTCGCCAGTGGGAAGATTTTTTAAAAATTATTTTGGATTACTGGTCTTGTCATGTTTCATTTTCTCTATCTTTTTTAAGCTGCAAAGTTATACCCAGTATAAATAACATAGTGGTGTTGCTATATCTATAGCTAGTATATTTGTGTAAGAGCTGCTCTAAAGTTTTATATCGCCCCTTTCCTTTTTCTCTTTTCTCTCTCGATGTCATAAAGTGAGAATGTGTAATGTTACAGTAATGAGTTTTCTGCTGTAGATTAATCACAGTGGCTGTAGCAGTTCTTCATTTTCTCCACTGGAGCAGATTGCCCCCTACAGCCTGTTTACACAGGGCTCGTGTATCACATTCACTGCCTCTGCGCTGATTAGCGCCATTAACTTATCTTTTGAGCCTGCCGTGCTTATCAACTTAATTATTGTGATGGACACTGCGATCAATAGGAAACTGCAATTTTACCCTGTTTTAGAATGAGTCTGAGACATTACCTCCCATCTGCCACTGTGGCCATATTACTGCTGAGAGATGATGGTGTTAACATGGGCACATTTGTTCAGAGCACCTCCAGTCATTATAAACATTACAGCAGGAGTATGAGTGATCGTAATATGAAATGATGCTACGATAAGTAAGATTTCATATTATGAAGTCATATTAAGTCACATTATAGTTATTTCCCAAATTCAACAAACAATAAACCGTGTATTAAGTAATTATGTGATAGTGGTTATTTGATAATCCACTGAATTAAATGCTATACAAATGGTAGGTCATTTATTTAATTATGTTCTCTTTATTTGCAGTCTAATCATAGCATATGAACAGCTTTGTGTAACAAGTTAAAATATTACTCAAAATACTCAAAACGGTAAAACGAATATTATGTAAATAGCTGAAGAAGCAACTTCCTAAAAAGCCCTAATCTTTGTTTTTGTTTCCTTTTCTGCATTGTATTTTCCCATCTAACTTCTGTACCTCTCTGGTTTACTCTTGAAACTTGGCAATGTGATACTGCAGATATTGTTGCTCTTGTTTGGCAGATTGTTTATGTTACTTTGTATAAAAGCATCTACTAGCTGACAGTTTAGACTCTAAATCCTGATTAAATTAGCTACATCTGCAGCCATTGTAAAATAGCAGATAGATATGTAGGCCAACACTAGGCTAATGCTCGTGGGTATTTTCTGTGGGCAATTTTTTTAAAAGAAAGTTTTGATTTCTGAGAAGATATAGTTGCAGTTAAGACTTGTTCTACAACATAAATTACGTTCAGTTATATGGTACCTGACCAAACCTCATCAACATCATGTTAAAAATGTTCTTTTACACTCATACTGAATATCATGAAGCATTAGTATTAATATTATTACAATGGCCAAAAAAAGTGAAGAAAGCTGAGCTTGAAGTCATTTACACACTTTAAATGGTGGAATTACTGTATACCATAGAAGCATGAGTGTGAGATATTCCCGATAAGTAAATCCACTGTAATGTGTGCTGACTTAAGTAAATTAGCTGTTATGTACTAAAGACTTGTACATTTGCTATAGTAACAAAAAAGTAGCAAAAAAAACAGGAACCTGTTTCAGTGCCCCTGCAGGGGAACTGAATCAAAAGCACCATTCTGAAAACACATTAGAAATACCTGAGGGAATCTATGGCTTAAATTCTCTTTAAGGTTTTAGGATTACAAACTGAGTGGTTTATTAATGCAGAGTTGTGGCAGTAATGCATAACATTGCTTGACAAAAATATAAAAGTAAATTCTGCTGTGTGTTGTGCCTAGCAACTTCCTCTTGAGATGTTTGCGACTGTATCTTCATTTACATTTAGTCATAGGGTGGATGCTTTTATCCGGAATGATTTAAAGTGCATTCTTGCTATATATTTTATGGTTGTTTTCCTTGGAAATGGAACACAACACTTTGGCATTACTAACATCATGCTTTGCCAGTTTAACCACAAGATATTAATATTTCTTGAAATGTCATTCTCACATGTTAATAATGCAAAACAGTCCTGCCCTCTAATAGCCCTCATATGTCCTTGTTTAAAAATAGACATAATTGTATAATCTGATTTGACAAACTTGTTTCTCTAAAATGTTAACATCTTCCTTTCCACCCCATAATTCCAAGGGATTTTCGACAGGGTTTTTAAAAGTACTTAAAAACGTATTTCAATGTATTACATCTTACTCTTCCTTTCTGTGGGCAGAATCCACTGAATAATGGAGCAGGTCTCTTCAGATTGACTTACTTTCAAAGCTCTGCTTGTCTTGTATGGAAGCTGAAAGAGCTGATAAAGAAAGCACAATTGTTGCCAGCTGCCCCTTAGTCTCTCTCAGATTCCAGCCCCAAATCTCTGGTTCAGTCCTGCCTGAGCACAAAGCTGATTTTGTTCCGGCACTCAGGGGCACAAGCACCCAGCAGACCCCAAAACAGCTTTAACTGTTGCTCTCCTAATGACTAATAACCCTTAAAGTGCTGATTTTTTTTTCATTTGCCAGCCACCCTCGATGTCAGTAACACTTCAGTCTGTTGAGCAGATAACTCTTTGGTGGTTGGCCATTAGATAACTGCTTGGTCATCTAATATCTTTGTTCATTTCTGTTTTGTCAGATGCGTTACATGGCAACTGCTTATTTGTTGTTTCTTGTGTGTTTTAGGTGTTTTACTGTTACAAGCCTGTGTTGGAACTGATTCAGCTGATCAGAGTCGCAGATCTTCCGATTCACTTTCTTTCCAGCACTGAGTTTGAACTGTATCTTTTCAGAGAACTTTATCCATAGTAAATTCATTTACACTATCCATAAACCGCAGTGAGTGTGGAAGAGAGACTGAGCCTCTCTAATACTAAAAAAACATTTCTTATTTGCATAACTCTGATGCATATAATGAATAAAGATGCATTTTATTTACATTTCTTTTATATGCCGAAGCCCAGGCAAGTGAAGTCACCTAATGAATGCCAGATGAGATTGACAACGTCTCCTTTTATACATAAACAGACCAATCAGAACGGATATGCAAATGATGCAACGTTATTTTCGTCTGTCAACAATGCCATCTGAAAATGGCAAGGTCTTCTGTATAAATAACCAATCGTAAGCAAATACATTTTTGAGAGGTAGCACGTAGTGGTAGATGGTAGTACTGGATTTATTCTGGGTGCTTTCTGTATTGACAAATATTTAGACTGATAGTAAAGATGGTT
>JAZGTJ010003846.1:0-16679 GCA_036877575.1 Botia almorhae
GCCATTCTGATGGAGATATGGAGTTCATTCCAACCAACTGGGCAGAGTGAACGAGAGAGTCTGGGAAAGTGATTTCTTTCCTCGTTGGGATGGAACCACAAGGCGACGTTCGTTAGCTGAACGCAAATTTCTGGTGGGTCAATAAATGCTGTAAATATATAATGTTAGTCCTAGTAATCGCTACTGCATTAACTGATGTTAACACATGGAGTCTTATTATACAGTGTTAAAAAGATCTAAAACACATTCTAATGCGTCAAGCAGAATTACTTACAAAGTCGCCTCAATGAATAAAGATCAGTTTATAGATATAGATATAGGTTATGCAGAATATTATTATGAATAACTTTATATTGTACAACAGTTCATAGATTGTTGTATATTTCAAGTGATTTTATTGTTTTCAGTTTTAAATGGATTTTTTATTGATTTTGATATTGATTTTTTTTCTTTCATGCATTTATTCATTTCTGTATCGCATAGCCCACACATATTGTTTTAGGTGGAGCCACACCCTTAATCTCCCACAGCGTTACACTGCAACAGTTTCACATGTGATGTTTGAGTCAGCGTAAATCCATCACATTTAATGTTAATCACAACTGAGAAAGCATGCATACAGCACTGTTTTCAAATTTTTCAACCAATGCATTTCAAAAACTATTTGCATGGTATGAATCAACCGGGTAGGTAATTATCAGCACGTTCAAGCAGCCCGCTGTGCTATTTTCAATAGAAAACAGCTGTGGCTGATGCCACTTAAACACTCTATTATAATGCAAATTAGTGACTCACCTTTATGATAGAAATGCGACCTGCACAGAATGCAGGTGTACAGAGAGAAATTTTCGAGTTGAGCAGGAGCCCTTTAATTATTCCTCAAAATATCTTGAGAAAAAAGTTGCATAAACAAACAGGTTTAACCAAACCGCTTTGCCTAGACCTGCTCAACTTCGAGAGAAGTGTTTTATAACCTCAATTCACATTTATCATCAAACAGATTCTGTAAACACACCACAAACAGAAACACGCACGCACACATGAGGTCAGGATCCTATCCTGCAGTTCCTAGGTAGCGGATTAGAAAGTCTCTACACACTGTGTTTGCATTTGCACGACATCACTGAAGAACATGGAAACCACACAACTCAGTTTTTAAGGAGATGCTGCATGATGCTTAAGTTTATCTTAAATAGTGCACAGAGAATCGTTTATGGATTATTTTTTGTATTTGACACCAAAATTAAAATATGGGCGGTTGTATCTTACAAGGGGCTACATCTCGGACAACAGAAGGTGTAATGCCAAAAATGCAATTACACTTCAATGTGTTTTGCTATTGGTTTTGTTTTAATTATATATACCTAGTTTAAAATAGTCTTAAATAGAATAATTTTCTATTTTCTAAAGTCTATCCTGCAAACTAAAATTCCAATAACATGTATTTGCTATACAGTAGCTGTTGGGTAAACAAGAAAACACATACATTCAGGCAGCGGCCAAGTAATGAAGGTGGATTTTAACCTTGAACTGTGTTGGCCAAAACAACAGTTCAGATTATGTGCGTCACATTTGGTTGCTAGTTCAATCGTGCAAAGGAAAAACAATGAGCTATCACTGTTTTGGCCTTGAGCAAGCCACCTCAGGTTCCTCCAAGTGGTCTAAGACAAACTGGTCAATAAACACACTGAATACCACATTGGATTCCTTAAAAATCATTTAATTAAATGCATTTTCAGTGAGAACTGTCTCAGCTATGTTGATATGGCTGCACAACGGACAAAACATATTGATTGTGTAAAAGGTACGAGCACTGGGTGGTAAAAATAAGACTCGGAGAGGCCGAAGGCAAGCTAAGGCCTGCAAACCATGTGACTGAATTTATATGGAACGTTACCTCTGCATCTGACCATGTACAAACATATCCTCACATACACGCAAGGGCATAAACTAGTTGTGAAATCTCAAGTTCCACACATTCTATCATTGATTTAATTGAATTCGGTTATGTGCCATATGATATTTTGCCTCGTATTACTGCATAATGAATCAGTCCTGTCAAAGTAATGAGAAAAGTCAAATGAAACTGTTAAATCTCTATGTGATTTTTTTCTCAATCCAGGTCTTAAAGTTTGCCACTCGTGTGTAGACGGTATACAAACTGGGATTACATCCCTGTATATCATAGCCAAAGCTCACCAGCCCGAGCAGTTCCCAATCATGATGGGAATCAGTCTCCTCTGCTCTGCTGCGGTGAAAAGACTGCAGCCCTGAACTAAACTGGGTATCAGCAGAGGGTGCGAGGACGATTCCTCCAGTTTCAGATGGGCAGATCATGGATGGGCTGAGTGGATGTTGCCGCCCACATAGCATGTTATCCGTGATACTGATTGTAACCCCGTGTTTGCTGTATTGTTTTTCACATTTCACCACATCACCCATTTCTATCAGCCCGGTCCGAGCGACATTCAAGCCTGAACTGTGTTGGCCTGCTATGGGCCAGCCGGTGAGGTAAGCCTGCTTTGCGGTGATCTCCCCACCCTGCAGATGTGGCAGACAAACAGGCGACACATATTCACTGATTCGAGCTTTGTCCACCAGCTTCAGAACGGCGAGGTCGGAGTCCAAGACGTGTGGATCGTAGTTCGGATGGATCAGGATCTCAGAGATCTATGTGAAAACAGATAAGAAACAGCAGATAAAGAACAAGAACTGACTGGAATCAGAAGTAAATACTCCCACAGCTTAGCTGGCAAAGCCTAATCATTCCTCACAGATCAGAATGTGCAAATTCAAGCATGTATTTAGTCTATAACAGATTTCTCAGTATAGATTTGGCCTTTCTAAAAAACTTGGACCAGATCAAGTCAGATTGGTTAAAAGGTCTCCGTCTTCTTCAATGACATGAAGCATTACATTCACACATGCTGTAAAATGTGTATGAGGCAGCCTTGAATTGATTTGGTCATTGAAAGACCTTTCCTCTGTTTCTACAGGCTATACAAGGCTGAATGCTTTTAGTGATGGTGAGAGTGTGTTCTGTAAGCTCTTACCTGGATGTGCTGTAGTCTCTTGCTCTCTCTGAGGTCACTGAGGTAATGTTTCCCCATCACCACATTTAGTTCATCTGCATTGACAGGGTCAGTCTGTCCAGGTTGTGCCACACAATGGGCAGCCACCACGACCCAGTGCTGGTTCACCAGAGCCCCACTGCAGACGAGCTGCCATTTCTGGTCCTCCATTTCCTGCCGTTCCTCCTCCTCCGTGGCAAATGTGTCCCCCCGTCGTTTGGCTCTTCCCATAAAATGACTGACTTGGTGGAGATGAGCATATATGGCAGCATGCCATGGCCAGTAAATTTCGGTTAAATTTTGAGGACTGGTAGGTGGCAATTTACCACATACTGGAACAGAGTAATTTTGAGGGTTACACAAGATTTGTCATTCATTTCCTAATTTCACCAATAAATTATTTAGATTTTTCACAGAAAGTGCCTGCTTGATATAAATTCATGCATAACATACTTTTAGAAAAACATGTTACTTAATACTGTTGAATGTTACTGATTATTGCATAATAAAATAATTGTATACAGTTTAACATCAAATGTCAATATATATATTTTTTGATGCAAAAAAATGTAAGTGAATAGGAAAAACATGATTCGGTTGCTGTAAATGTGTCAGTGCTGCCCCCACCTGGTGAGCAAGAAAAATGGCGACCACTCCATTTGCCAGACTTCAGACACGTGCGACGCGCGCTACCAGAATGCTTGTAAAGCGCTGAGACGCACTCATATTCTATACTGGTATACACATGGTAGAAGGTCGGTGGCAGATCTCCGAAAACAGGGTCATCTTTCTCCTGCAAGCCTGCTTCAGTCTCTCTCTGTGTGGATGAGTACAGCTTGTGGACTGGACTTTTCCTGAAATACAAAAGGTATCCCATGAAAATCCAAAATTTTGAAACAGTACCACACTACTATAAAGTATTTTAAATTTTCTACCTGGAAGGTGGTTGATATTTTACGATCTTCTGCCGCACAAGTTTTGAAACTTTAGGTTCTTTACAGGCTGTTAAACAGTGGGGTGTTTAAATTGTCAGTGCGATAGCTAACGGTTATTTCATTATGGGTCTGAAACCTATTTATAAGGTAGTGATGGTACCTCTGACGCACAGGGGCTGATTGCCGCTCCAGGTCCCATTCATCTGGCATATTCTTTTAGAATCCCCACTGAGAATGTAGGTACTGTCGCAAAAAAATTCCACGTGTTTGATTTTTCCATTTAAGTCTGCAGCCTGTGTGAAGTATCCATTGTTGAGTTGTGGTAGGGCGGGACAGTCTTTTATGATCGGTTCTGTAATTAAATGGCCAATAAGAGAAGCAATAGAATTTTGCAATAATCCAGGAGTCTGGTGTACTAACAAAACAGGTTAGAAGTTAATATGCATTGCATACATACGTTACATACATTTTGCATGCGTTTCAAGATCTCAAAAGTAGCTGACAATCTGTGATGTCAAGTTCAAAGAAGCATTACTTCCAGGCATAGAGGCACACCTGGCTTTGATTGTAAACAGCCAGGGACAGCCTACCTTTTATGCATACAGGAGCAGTCCCACTCCATGTGCCATTGGGTAGGCACGCCCGCTGAGATAATCCCTTGAGTTTGTAGGGTTTATAGCAAAGATACTGCACCGAGCTGACGACCTCGCCTTCTTTATACCGCAGAAAGAGATCTCCGTGTGCGGGCTTCTTTGGGGTTGCGCATGGGGGTGGTGCTTGGCCTTGTGAAAAGCAGTAAAACATTTTGATGCAATATTGTAGCATTAAAAATTAAACCATGGCATTTTTACTGAGGTTTACGAGTTCAAAGTAGTATGAAGCCCACTCAGCAAAAACAAGAAAATAAAGATCCAGAGAAAACACCTTATCTTCATTCAGAACAGGAAGGAGCTGCATGCTTAGATCTGAATAGATCTAAATCAAATGATTGCAAATAAATGAATGACAAACAAATGTATTTTTATGGAAATGTACCGGGAATGTTAACATATGTATGTACACAACCGTGTCCCAAACTCTGTTTCAAAGAGTCTATACCTAAATAAGAAACAGACCATTTTGTCGACAACAAAGTATCGCGTGACGACTTCGTATGCGCTACTTTGATATCGGACGTACGCCGAGCTGTCTGCGTAGCGCCGCTGACGTTTGCGTGACTTTGGTGGAACTATTGCGTAAACATTACGTCACCTAATATTTACGCCCCACGGGCCGGTTGCACCAGCTGTGCGCAAGTTACAACTCGTGAAAATTGCAGTAGCTTGGTTAAGACCCGGTGCAATGTGTACAACTACCTACCAATAGATGTTGTACCTGATGCTTCCTGGAATGTAGCAGAAAACCCATCATAGTTATTGTAGCCGTCGGACACAAAATGAATATGAAGAGAGTTCCCAGAGCTTCTGATTGGTGGAGGGATTCTATCCCCGCAGTATCTGCCAATTACAGGTGACTTTGGATTGTCCCCATCTCGCACCTCCACATAGTCATATCGACAGCTGTGATCTGATTCCATGCTAATCATTGAAAACCTGAATACACGTAATATGTAAAAACATGTATAATATAAGCAGTATATGTGTTGAAATTGAGTTTAAATTTAACTAAATGTGTTCGAAAAACAACTGTTAATAGTTACCTGAGTTCAACTGTTGCTCCATGGCTAACTTGTAGTGTCCATTCACAGTTGGCATTGATTGGATAACTCTCTAATATCACATGACCCTGTGGTCTTTGTATAACTTCTCCACATGCTAAAGTTGACACACAGAACATGTATCTAAATGTCTTATATATTTGTGAAAATATATTTGTGAAAATACATAATTTTATGTATTTTAAAGCTGCAATCCGTAACTTTTGGGGTTAAAAACAAACAAAAAATCAGTTATTGAGGAAGTACACAACAGATCAGCCTTCAAAATCTCCTTACGTTACCCCAATTCACAGTGGTAAATTTATATTAATGATTTATAATATGAAGCCAAACGGACATTTCCTGGGAAACTGTAACTGGCTGTCAGTTACAATTTCCCAGGAAATGTCAGTTTGGCTTTATCTAACTTCATTTTTCATTTGACTGAAAAGTACTTAAAGTAACCTGCAATTTTATGTTTCAAACAGAGATGGCGGTAGAGAGGCAAACATTACAGATTGCAGCTTCAAGGCATCCTTGAAAGAACTGAAGGACTCACTAAGACAGTCTCCACCAGACCACCCACGTCGGCATGTTGTGCAGTACATGCCTCTGATATAGAAATCATCCTTGGGCTGCCATGTGCCATTATTGCATGTTTTGCAGTTGTCAAAGATGCTGCAACCTTTGTGGATGTAAAAGCACTTTATTTAAAACGCATGCCTATTTATATACATCTAAAGTTCTACACTATGTTGTAATATAGTTAGTTTTGTTCCTCCTTACCTTGGTGTAGAATGCAGGGGTCACACTCCTGCAGAACATTTCGACAGCATGGTACAGCGTAACCCACTTTTGTTCCCTGAGATGGGCACTTACATGCAATCTTCTCATACTCGCAGCAGGTGCGGCACATGGCGTTCCACCGTGGGCCTGGGCACTTATCCTCCTGCGCCCTAAAACCTACATCAAGTGCAGCAAAGCTTAGCCATGTTACTTCTTTCATGCCTTGTTTGAATTCCTGTTCTGACTGATGTTAAGTGGATGGTGCCTTCCTCAAAGGTGGAGGTGCAAGGTGGAGGCGCAAGTTTTGTTCAGAATATCATGGGGAAAATAAGTCACTGAAGTTTACTTTAGTTCAGTTATGGAAAAACCATTATTTTTACAACCAGTCAGCAAAGCTGATGTGATGGAATGTGAGGGAATGCTGTGCCAGAGGAAAATGCTCTCTGAAATTTTATGAGATGCTATTTAGGCAGCCACATCCACCTTCAAGTGCTCAACCATGTCATGGCAGGTTCTGGTCATGGTTCGGTCATACTTGATCTGTTTATCTGGCTTATAATTACAGGCTGTGTTTTTTTGTCACTGATCACACATTTTGTCACTGACTTACATTCACACATTTGGCAGACAAATGTTTATCCAAGTGGCTTACAGTGCATTCAAGGTATACAATTTATCAGGACATGTGTTTCCTGGGAATTGAACCCACAACCTTTGCATCGATAATGCTCTACCAATTGCGCTACAGGAACACAAGGGATGTGTGATAAGTCAGCAACAGTGACAATTACGACCTGTCACACTGATTCACCTTTTTCTGTCTCTTAGTCAGTTAAGTGTAGCAGACAGATTCCTGTACAGTCATTTCCTAGCATTACCTGACGGTATCTAATGTCTGTTTTTCTCATTTGTGAATGAAGGTATGTAGAAAGAGCTGTTTATGCACTTAAAGTCCATGACAACCATAGAACGCATTGTACATTTTACTTCTAAACTACTAAACCCATATGTATATACTTTTACGACTAAACCCATAACTTGAAAATGACTAAGAATTATATTAGCTCCAGATCTTGGCAACCCAAAGACAACTAAATACATATTTACTGAGATTCACAATTCTCAGCAAGTCACTAAAAGGAAAGATTCTTGTGGTTCTCATCTATAAGGGAGAGCATTATGTTTTAAAGCAACTCTGTAAGCTTCAGAATAACATTAGGGGCATTTAAAAGGGCTAAACAAACAGTCACAAATGCTTTTTTTCCAATTCGCTGCAGTTAAATTACACACTACATCTTTTTAACAGAGTGTTTGTGCTGGAGACACAAGTTACAGTCATTACTCTACAAAGGAAATGTTCCATTTGAATACAGTTCATGCAAAACTCTTACCATTTGGCCAAGATGCCCCGGTGCTGAAAAGCTGAAGTAGATAAAGGATAGGGAGCAAACAAGAGCGGTATCCATGCTTAGGAGACATCCATATCCCTGAGTTCACAGCCAGCTGGCCTGTGGGAAATAGCATTCTTCTGCCAGCACTTCTGTTGTGTCAAATGAGCTAGTGCAACATGAGGCCAGTGATTTGAACCCCCCACTCTGTTTTCCCCCCTCACTCGCTCTCTCTAAAACGGTTTCTGTCTCTCTCTACTCTATTTTCTCTCTGTCTCCCTTTACACTGTCTAATTTACAGTCTGTTGCACTGCTCGGTGTTCCTCAGAAATGTTGGCGTGTTGTAAGAACCCCCTAGCTCTTGATTCAGAGCTAGGGGAAATCTTTAACCCGTTCCCCCCCCAATGTCATGTTTTTTCTATTTGTTAGACACAGTTACCAAGCTACTTCAAAATATTTTTGTCTATACTGATCCGTAAACAGAGCGAGTTGTTGTAGCAGCTTGAAACAGAAAGTGAACTGTGAAGCAGTTAGTTCACAAGATGTTCTGTAACCAATTCTAAACCACTGAAGTTATCATTTATGTATGTATAATGCAGTTTCGCTGGCCAGGCACATAACAGGATGTAGAGAAATGTATTATACAAATGACACGCTCTAAAAATTCTGCCTTTCTTTCATTTTGAGAGGTATCTAAAGAGCTCATGCTAACCCCTCCCCCATATTTCTTTATTTGTCTCATCCATTTGGATCATTTCTTCACTTATAGACTTTCTTGCTGACAGCTTTAAATTCTTAGATGAGAAGAACGTTTAGTGCCTTAAGTGCTTTAAGGCAGATTTGAGTTGAGAATGATTGTGCTGTACAGACTAAAGAGGAAAACATTTCCCTCGTTTGTTTTGCATTACCATGGAGACAAGTTTCCATGTTCTAAACTATTCCCAAATACACACATTCTCTCTGGATGAATACAAGCCCTGCACTTTTGACTGTGATGATTAACAAATGTGTCAAAAGACTCAAGTACATTGTGAAATGGAAAAACAGGCTTTTAATAATACAGCTGGTAAACAGTGGGTGACCTCACTTACCAAGTTTTGTATTTAGACAAGGATTCCATAATGTTAAGTTTTAGCAATGATCTGACTATCCCTGCAAAAATGCTTGATCTGTTTTTCAGGTTTGTTACTGGTTTTCCACCAAGCTGTTTCAATTTTCCATATAAAATGAAACTTCCATATGACACTTCCAAATTTCTTCTTATTCCAAACCGTAATGTCAGAGCAAATATCTATGCAACATTTCTTTGCATCTAGTCAGCTTTGCATATTTGAGGATTGTAAGTATATTTAAACTAAATCCCAAGATGCTTAATTGTAGTTATTTGTTGTATTATTTTTAAAGATTAATTGTAATTATTACGAAATTGTATACTGTATTGTAGTACAGTTTTGTTTTCATGTTTTTTTGTTCCATGTACTTGCATGTTATTTACAAACAAAGTTTTACATAGTACAGATTTATAGAGACATATTTGAATGATTGTTTTGATTATCACAAACTTTATTATTTCTGTTTACAGACAGCCACAGCTAAAACAGTTCCCCATCAATCACAGTCTAAAATACATTGAAATATATAACTGAAATATGACAGCAGGGGACTGTAATAATGTATTGAAAAGCTAAACTTGCCTCTGGTTGTTTTTAAATTAGAGAGTTACCTACTGATGAATAGCACCAGTACTGCTAATGATGGTGTGCTGCACTTAGCAGCTTTGTGCTTGAGGGCAGTCTGAGGGGGAAAGGGCTTTTCTAAAATATCCATGGTCATTTTGGGCAGTGTTCTCTAAGCATGCTTTTCCATTGAGGATGTTGGTAACTAATACCCCATTACTTTGAGGTTGTTTGTGTAGTCAGTATGTTTTATCTTTGTTCGTTTATTATACCACCTGAGGCTCTATTCTAACTGCATTTACAGTAAAAGATTTGTTTTCCACATAGATTGCCAATATCACCTAAAGCCTCTTCTTATTTTTATTTGCACTGTTAAATCATCATTGCAATACATTTCTGAGGGTGCTGATCTCTTATTTTTTTATAAGGTTAACCCTTGCAGTCTGATGGCTCCAAAATAAGTGTTATGAGAAACCCTGCTGGTGATGATGCTGCTAGCATGGGCTTTTAGATTCAGATTAATTGGTTGTGCTAGTTAAGGTAATACAACAGGGTCAGAGATCACTTGTTAATTGTGAGCATGGTCTGTGGTATGTGATTAAGCAGCCTAGAGGGAACAAAAATGTTTCACATAATTTTGTTTTTGTTTATTCTGGTGAAAAGCCTTGAACCAGTAATTTATCAGGTCTTTTCTTTTACAGAACAACCTACCGGATGACAAGCAGCCTGGATTCAAATGCGTCCACAGAGGCTTTACTGATTTCCGGCACTGAATCCCTGCAGCTGGCGAGAGCTGACTCTGGATCAGCTGTCCTCATTCTGCTGGACCTGCCTGCTGCCTTCAACTGTGAGTCACCAGAACCTTCTATCTGTCCTTTATGCAATATGTGTCATGGGAACTGCACTTTACAGCAGATCCTTCAAGGTATTTTGAAGGGGAGTGGTGTCTAGACACATTAACTAGGTATTTGAGATTGCTGCTCCTCCGTTCTTGCTATATACAACCTAGTACAGACCGCCAGGCTGGCCATACAGCCTAATTTCACAGTGTCCACAGCATACGCTGGTCTTCTCAGCAGGTGTGGTTGAAAATTAGTGCATGAACATTGAAGTGGCGAGTGACAGAATGGTTGCGGGGGAGGATTTAGACATAACACCTGCAGTTTTTCATGTTTTATGCCAGACAGTTTGGGAACATGAGCCGACCAGCTGTATGTCTGCAGTGCAAAAAAGTCAAAACAGAATGATGAGAACCAGATCAGTTCATGCAAAACAGAACTGCAGATAACCTCACAATACTACACAAAAAACCATGACACTTCAGATTGAATAAGGTTAAAAAAGGCTTTTTAATCTGAAAGAGTGCCATGGTCATCCTAGGTTTTTTGGGATGGACTATGATAAACCCTAGACCATGAAGCTTTACTTTTTCCTTTTTTTCCCCAGTGATGCACTCTCTACTATTGGACTATGTTTAATGTCATGATACTGTTAAACCAAACCGTATCATGTTACGTATTAGAAACGCCTCTGTTAAAAAAAAGTCACCTCAGTATCAAGCAGCAGTGCAAAGTTTAGAGATCATGAAACTCGGTTGTTTATTGCTGACATACATAAATAAATGTTGCTATTGTAAAATGTGTACAAATGTTGGCACAGTTTCCTTTGCATCTCCTTAGAAAAGCCTAAATCTTTGTTACAGATTGAAGATGCCCCTAAAATAACATTGACATTTCAAATTGAATAATTTAGGTTGTGTATTTTTTTATTTTTGGGGGGGGGGGAGTTAGGGGGTCAGCAGGATGCATCAGCAGATTCATACATTTATAAATGAATACATTTTAGCTCACATGCATCAGTTTTTATCTTTGAAATTTTGTCTTACTACACTATTTTATTCATTATCACAACAAATGCATCCATTTGTTGCAACAACAGCACTCCTTGTAATTGACATCAGTTTGTACATTTTAAGGATCTGTTGTAGATTTCAAAACTTCTTGAATTTGTAGCACAGAATTTTGGAAATATGATATAAGATTGAGACAACGAGACGCTGTAGTGAACAACATTGCCTGCTCTCCACCGTTCGCCCTGGATATTTAGAAGGGACGTTTGACATGTCTCATGATTCGGTCACGTGATTTGCGTCTACGCAACTGTAGCTGTGTTGAACACAGAAAGTGTGGAGGGGGAGAGGTAGGAGACATCGCACCGAATAGCGGTATGCTACGATTATATGTATCCATTATGATTATTTTGGACGATAGAGAGGACTGAATTAAAAAGTGGTACATGGAAAGCGATGGCCAACAAGCGAACTGGACTAAAATACGTTTTGAAATCATGAAAACCGGCAAGGTAAAATTATGCGCATCGTTGTGTATGTGTTTTGGAATATTTACCTGTATAGGAAATATAAAGTTGGATTTTTGGTCAGCATATGTTCAACAAGCCACTGAACAGTCTAAAGCTTACGAAGTTTTATTCTCTGTTGCAAAAGCGCCAAGAAAGGCGCCAATGAGTACAGAGTTGCACGATGAGAAAAGTTTGAACGTTTCTTCCACAATCGCACAAATGGACAACGTTATCGAACACCGAGTGTTCTGGAGTGCATGGCTGGACGGTCTTTCCGCCACCGTTTTCAACAAGCAGCATGAGAGGGACTGGAGAGAGCAGGTCCGGAACGCACGGGTAGTTTCACTGGAAGCGGGTTGCGGCAGACCCACCAACCGTCTAGCCACGTTCGCCGATGGTACGAGAGCATGTGTGCGATACGGCATCAACGCGGACCAAGTTTTAGGCGAAACTCTATCGTATTATCTGGCGACATTACTCGGCATCACCAATCTTCCTCCTTTAGCTCTTTCCAAATTGAACGTGCCCGGTGATCAGTGGGCAAGCGTTAGAAAAAACATCGAGGCGCTGCAATGGTCGCCAGATGCCATTGTGTCTCTCACGAAGTTCATACCAAATGTTACTGGAGTGTTTATTCCGTCACCTTTAAGACAACGTCCAGGTCTACAACTTTCCTCAGAGACTATTTCGAATATGTCAATACCAAATCTGGTCGAACTGATGCAATGGACCGATCTTATTTTATTTGATTATTTAACAGCCAACTTCGACCGAATTGTTAGTCACATTTTCAGTCTCCAGTGGGATGCGCGTGTAATGGAGAGGGCCACCAATAATCTTCTCAAAACATTTAATGGAGATTTGGTTTTCATTGATAACGAGGCAGGGCTTATTCACGGATACAGAGTGCTGGATCTGTGGGAACAGTACCACAGAATGCTATTGAGTTCGTCATGTATATTTAGGAGAGCTACTGCTCGACGGATAGCTGAGATGAAGCGCTCCGGAAATGCCGCAAAGTTGCTCTTTGAACTGTACCGCACAAGGGAACCGTTTGCACGCGAACTGGGCTCTCTGTCTCAAGAGCAAGCACTTACATTGCAGAGCAGGATTGATGTAGTTCACAAACACATTAAGCAGTGCACCGAAATCACGTAAACATCTCGGCAAGCTCACATTTTTCCAATTGAAGACGCTGTGATTGTTGTAGTATTGTTACTTTATCACACATGTCATTCCCATGTGATTTTATTGGCTACTGGATGCAGCATTAGAATATTAGAAATACTGTTTAGTTTATAAAATTAAATATGCTCTCCTTCTGTCCTGGTAGAAATACAAAAGTTAAATAAGGTGGAAATAATAATAATTAAAAAGTGATTTTTTTTCTCTGTATTGCTTAGTAGTCCATTTGATAATTCAGGGGTTCTGCTACATCAAGATAAGTGCTGTATGACAGCTATGGGACCCATCAGTGGTTCAGTAGGCTTAACAGAGAGATAAGACTGCTGTTTATTGTGTAAATGATGATATAGTGCTTTTCATACGCCTGTCTCTATTTATTACCAATAAACATGATTAGATGAAAAGGAAAATGCTTGCAAACTTTTTTTCTGTTTTTTGTAATTGATCTCTGTGATATTCGTTTGGTGATAATCCCTCCTTGCAAAACATTTACATGCTTTTATTTCTTCTAATTCATACTTACACACTTTATACATGGTGCCACACTTTTGTGGCAGAATAACATGGGCAGAGAAAAGGAAACCAGTTCAAACTCGTTTGCAGGAAATGCAGATCTGAAGTGAAAATGTTATTTATATCATCAAATCTGCCAATTATCTTTGGTTCTAGCTTCATCCCATAAATCAGATGTGATGGAGGCAGGAAGGGCTGTCACTAAACATTATAGCACAGTTTCATGAAACCGGGACTCGCGCGTCACGTCAGAAGTGGCAAAAATGCTCATTTAAAATGTAATATCTTGCTTTTCAGTCACGTGAAAGAAATGCCATTCTGAGGGGATTAAAGGGAGAGAAGGAACATTGATGTCTGCCAGAATTTCCCCAGACACTCTCTGTCCTTTCATTGCCTGTGTTGAAGAGGGTTTGGTTTCAAAGGCATTTGCAGCTTTCATCAGCATTACTCATGGCATCTTTAAGCTACTGAGAGATCAGGACCACTAGCATGGAGCTTGTGCATACATTTTTAGAACAGATATCTCCATTTACCTAAATATTTGTCAAGCTAGTTTTAGTAGGAGTCGTACAGAACACTGTACATCAAAGGATCATACAGCTGAATTCCGCAGAGTGGAGGTCAAAGGTTAAGCACAGGAGAATGTTTAGATCAGATGAACCACCTGTCCAATCAATCAGTTTTCATACCAATCACACCCCACAACCTCAGCTGAACGTGTTTGCTTTTACAGTTTGCAGATCGTAAATCATGCAGTATTGAATTGTTACACATACAGTAATGTTAGATGCTTTTGTTTCAAGCGACTTACAGATGCGTTGAAGCTGTATATTTTATCAGTATGTGTGTACCCTGGAAATCGAACCCATGACCTTGGTGTTGCTAACACCAAACTCCACCAGTTGAGTTGAAGGAACATATAGTAGGATGCCACTTGGGTGGTGCTCTTTATTAGCACAGGATGTTTTTAAAGTTTACAGGCATTGCCTTTTGAAATAGAATTTACGCTACTTTTCTAAACATATATTCCAGTGCTGAAGTTAAAAAATGCAATACTCTGAATCTGAGTCTGAAGGTAGAGCTGCAAATATTGTCTTCTGAAGCAAGATTAGACATTATTTAATAGCCGTTGAGACAGGGTCTTATTTAAATGAGAGCTTGAAGTTTGCCTACCGCTGTGACTTTCCATTTTACAATGATATATGGCACGGCTTGCAGGCGACGCTTTTCCAAACTGCAACAAAAATGAGAGCCATTCCCTGTTGGGAGCTTGTCATATATGGTTAAAATATTAACCCATTTCTCTACTGTGGAACACAAATAATTTACCCAGCATCCACACAAAAAGCTTTCCACTCCTAGTGCTCCACCAGCACTGATCGAACCAAACAGACCCCATTTATAATAATGACAAGTCCGTAAAAGTGTGCAAACTTTGAGTTAGATCACCATGCACTATCTATTAGAACAAGTGTGGGAGTTACAGAATTGCAAGGTGGGCGTAAGTGTGGACTTGATAGAGAATTTAATAGCTCTGTTTTTCAGACTTTTCACAACTCTGGTTCCAGAAGTGTGACTGTGCCCACACTGAATTTTGTACCACATTGATTAAAAATGCAACTTTGCAAAAAAACATTTATTTTGCAAAATGTTATTTTCACTATTATTGTAGGTAAAATCTGTCTGAAATTGAGTCTGTGTCTGCAGATCATTTACTTTAAACAGACAATTTTGTCCAACCTCATATCAGTTCCTGTGCATTCTTTCCTATAAAACAAAATGTCAAAACTGCTCTTTTCTATACAGTGCATGGTGATCACTGTCAGTTCCAGTTGCAATTTTGTTTGGTTTATTAAAAATAACTTTATATTAGGTCTGGATCTGAACCCATTTCCCCTTTAACACCAGACAAAAAATTTTTTAGGCTATCCCATCTTGAATTTATAAAAAGAACTACTCAGGACTTAAAAAATGTACTGTTCATCTTTGGTCATGTCTGATCCTGTCTAGAGGTGCAAGTGAGACTGCCAGTGGTGCTCGCTGAGAAAAAAGAGGGCTGCATGATGCCCTTGTCTGGCACATAATTGTATTGTTTTTATAACACCCAGCTGGACATTAAAAACATAAAAATAGCCAAAATCTTATTGTGTTTTTCATCTTACTAACATTAGAGTAAGTGTATAGAGGCAAATGTTTGCTCATGAATGTACTCTTCGCCGTAGAGAAGTTGCAGTTGGAGTGACTCAAGCACCCAAATGCGTATTCAATTCATACGTTGCTATGGAGGAACAGAAGCGAGGCCAAAGTACTCCATAGTATGCCTGCAGTAATTGGCATTTTCTCCCTGTCTCTCCCCAGGTTCTGATTTCCCACTGCACTGAGGAAAACGGAAGAGCCATAAAAATAAATAAAAGAATGGCAGAGCACATTCCCTCCCCTGTTTCTCTTCACTGATCTCAAAGCACATTCAGTTCAGAAGAGAAATGACTCTTTCACTAAACTCCACCAGCCCCAAGACACAACTTCCTGCTACATTCTAACAGTACAGAAAATATGAAGTCATCTCTTTTCTCTCAGATGTACTGTAATGGCCTCATTCTCATGATCTCACCCCCCCCAATAGGCTGCTTCTACACAAAAGCCCTCATCATCTCTCCTAATAAGCGCTAAATATAAATATATAATTTTAATATTTTTTCACATTAAAACGCTCATTACGATAAGACTATTGGGCATTTCAAGGCCACGTGGTTGGGTAATTAAAGATGCGCTTTGCAGATAACCACCAGGTGGCGCTCTTTGATAATGCAGCGTTGATCAACGTTAGAGGCTTGCTAACAAGGCTGACCTGCATTCTGCTAAAACGTAAACAAGTATTGATAAAGATTCCTTAAAGTGCTTTAGCCTGTAAATCTTATTAATTAAGGAATTAGTAAGGTCACAAAGGGGCAACTGATAATGGATACGGTGCAGTAAAAACAACTGCATCAATAAAAACAGAGTAAGTGCTAAATATGTCAATATCAGAGGAATGTATATTTATATCCTGTTTTACCCCCCCTCGCCCCCCC